>MU261011.1:0-47500 GCA_020310875.1 Ceratopteris richardii
CAAGCCATACAAAGCTCTCTTGAGCTTACACACATGTTCTGGATACCTTTTATCTCTGAACCCTTGAGGTTGTTCCATGAACACATCATCTGAAATATAACCATTCAGAAAAGCATTTTTCACATCTAACTGACATAACTTCCAACCTTTACTCGCAGCAACAGCTATGAGTTCTGATGGTTGTCATCTTTGCTACTGGACTATAAGTCTCATCATAATCAACTCCATAATCTGAGCAAACCCTTTGACAACAAGTCTAGCTTTGTATCTAGACACACTTCCATCTGCAAATCTTTTGGTCTTGTAGACCCACTTACATCCAATAATCTTCTGGCTATTGGTTTAGGACTAAATCCCATGTTTGATTTTCCACCAATGCATCATGTTCTTCCTGCATAGCTTTTTCCCATTTTTCCTTACCTTTTGCCTCTTCATATGTAGAAGGGTCTTCATCTGCTTTCACTATGTAAGCATAATCTTTCGCAGCCAAAAATGAAGTATCATAACTGTACCTTGTAGGTTGCCATCTATTTCTTGATGACCTTCTGAGTTCTCGGGTCCTTGAGGTTTCTGTTCTTCACACTCAGGATCAAATCTTGGCCTTTCTTCAACTTCTTCCTGCACTTCATAATTTTCTTCTTCATCAATTATTTTGAACTTTTGATTTACCTTTCTTCTGACTCACTTCTTCTTCATCACCTGTATTATTATTAACTGTTCCTGCATACCAAGAACTTTGCTCATCAAACGTAACATCTTTTGATACCAGAAAATGTTTTGTGGATGGATTCCACAAACCTGTATCCCATCTGTCTGTCATCATAACCAATGAAACATATTTTTCAGCTTTAGGTTCCAATTTGTGTCTTAATTGTGATGGCACATATGCATATGCCACACATCCAAAACTCTGCAATGATCCAGGGTAGGTCTTTTACCCCACCAAGCTTCATATGGTGTCATACCTTGCAGGGCTTTACATGGTAACCTATTGACCAAATAAGTAGCTGTGTTTTACAGCTTCAGCCCACAAATAATTAGGGCAATTTTTCTCATTCATCATGGACCTTGCAAACTCAACCAGAGACCTATTCCTTCTTTCTGCAACACCATTTGTTGAGGAGAATATCTGCAAGTAATTTCCCTTTTTTACCTGCATTCCATAAGTAGTCACTGAACTCGTTGGAGAATACTCTCCCCCTCCATCTGATCTTAGTCTCTTCAGTCTATGACCTGTAGTTTCTTTCTGCATACGCATGATAATGTCTGAATGTATTGAATACTTCTGACTTGTCCTTGATCACATAGATAGTGATCCATCTGGTAGCATCATCAACATAAATCACATAATATCTTGATCCATTTATACTGAAATCCTTTGATGGTCCCCACACGTCTGTGTGTACCAACTCAAGCTTCTCTGAGTGCATAAAACCATGCTTGGTATAAGAATTCTTATGAGCCTTACCAAACTGACATGCCTCACATTTGTATGTCATATGTTGACCTGCAACATTAGGCAGTCCAAGCACCGAACCATTGTTAACCATATCTTTTATACCTCTTTCATTGAAATGTCCAAGCCTCTTGTGCCAAAGATCTAACTCAGAAATTTTCTGTCCTTCATATGTAAACATGGCATGACCAATGTTACCTTGAATCTTCAGTGTAAACAGCCTTCCTTCTTTTTTTCCTGAAACAATCTGTTTATATCCCTGACTGGGATCTTCCACGTATACTCCTTCATTAGTGAATCTTACTTCATATCCCTTTTCAACAATTTGTCCTACACTTATCAAATTCTTAGGAATTGTAGGAACATACAGAACCTTACCCAATAAGGTACTGCCGTCTTTGGCTTTCACTGATCCAATCGACTGCACTTTATGCTTTGTGTTGTCACCTGTCTGAACACATGATTAGAAACTTTATTCTCCAAATCAGTCATCAATGATATGTTTCCACTCAGGTGATTACTACATCCTGAGTCAATGTAGAAGACTCTTTGATCTTCACTCTGACTTTCACAAGTAGCATTCAATATCATTGTTGAATCTTCCTTCTTCTGAAGCGTAATTGTAGTAGGTATTGTTATATTGTTGACTTTGGAATCCTCTTCCTGCTTTCTTCCAAAGTAACTCCTACCACCTCTGCCTCTGAAATTTCCTCTTTGATTTCTGCACCTCTTCCTCTTGCATTGTAGCTTTGACCTATATCCATTATTACTTTGAGTATTGTGCCAACAATCATTAGCTAAATGATTTGTCTTACCACAAATCCAGCAGGCTTTGCCTCCATCTTTGTTGTTTCTGCCTTTTCCTCTACCTTTGCCACTTCCTCTTCCTCTTAGGAAGTTGGCTTGGCTAGTTGTTCCTTCATCTTCATTTGCTTGTTGCTTTCCTTTGCTATTTTTCTTTTATCTTTCGAGTACATTGCGTGACCTGCACTCTTGTCACCATCTCCTTTAATATCATTCTCAAATGTTAGCATATGACCTAACAATTGATTTAAATCTGGAGTGAAATGATCAAGGGATAATTCCGTAGACAAAATAAACGGCTTCCATTTGTCATCACCTCTTAAGCCTGTAAGAATTTGTCTTACCAATTTATCCTCTTCGATATCTTCATCAACAGCACCTAATGCATCTGCAATGTCTTTCATTCTTGTCACATAGTCTGAAACGGACTGAGAAGCCTTCTTCTTGAAGGTTGTAAACTCTGCCCATAAGGATGCCTTTCTTGACTTAGTAGTATTCTGGAAATGCTCCTCCAATGCATTCCAAATGTCCGTTGCACTTTCAAGACCTCGAATATGAGGTAGCAAGTAATCATTTACTGCCATATAGATAATGCTTCTAGCTTGCGCATCTTTCTTCATCCAGTTTTTCAGATCTGCTAACTCTTCCCTAGTCGGAACACTAGGATCTCTGAACTGTGGCTTTTCTTCTTCTCCTGTGATATAAGCTATCAAATCTTTGCTCATAAGATGAGCTTCCATCCTCATTGACCACGCAGGATAGTTTTCCCTATCCAGTTTCTCTATCTGTAGAGAATCTCCCATCTTGTGTCTTCCTGTGTATTTAAATCTTCAACCTTTATGAATAATATATGTACCTTTGCTTCAAATTAGACTCCGTTTGTCTTTCTTGATGCCGTATGATCTCTTCTTCAGGTTTCGCTTTCAAGCTTTCACCTTTTAGTCCTTCGGTTGTTGAATTCTTTGTAACCGCAGCAAACGGGAACCTCCTTTCTTTGATTTTGGTGTCTCCTGCTTTAATACCACTGCTGGACTGATACCTGCTTTGATACCACTTTACCTGCTCTGATACCAGTGTACCTGCTCTGATAACACTTTACCCGCTCTGATACCACTGTACCTGCTCTGATACCACTGTCGGAGAGTGTTAATCTCCTTCAGAATAACCTACTCTTGTGATTAGAGCACCTCTATACCAAGAGTAAGTCAAAAACCTTCTCAACACAAACATTCTACTGCACGATTTCTTTAAATTTATCTTCCAGGTTACTTTTGTCTAAAACTGTCACTCTGAACAGTCGACTTCACACCTGTAACTTCTAAGACTTGGTTCTCCTTGAATAGAACCCGTTTAAGCAAATGCTTCTGGTTACGAGTAGCTTATCTTCTAACTTAAAGATTAAGCCTCACTCATGCAAAACTTTAAATTATGCACTGAGAAATGACCAAAACATTGATCACCGAAAATGCGCCTGTTTCAGTAAACTTTGAACACTCAACACATACGAATGTTCCTACTGACAATTCTCGGTTTCTGTTTACAATCAAACTCTGAAACTTAAGCTATAGATTGATTAACTATAGACTTAGATATCCTCAATAGGATTTCACAAATCATCTATCACAGATGAAGAACACACAGAAATTTCGGCGCAACTTTTCTTCGATTACTCAGAAAGTTACAGTTGAGTGATGAGAGGAAAACTCAACTAACTTACATATGTCTCATGACATCTAACTTCTCATTCTTCTCTTCTATTCCTTTCTCTCTCGTATATGTCTCTCATACTTTTCTTTCTACCTCTCATTTCTTCCATTCTACGCGCCTCTACATTTTTCAGGTATTTATAGATAAATTTGTACAAGCTTATAACGCGACTATACTACTGTACATATGTGTACAACTTTTTCCGGTTCTTCTTCCAAGCTTCAAAATTTGTTCTTTCTTCCTCTTTCCATCCTTCAACTCTTCATGAACTGAAATCTGTAAAAATGATCTTTTCCGGTAACATTCCGGTGACTTTCCTGTGACCTTCCGGTACTGTTCCGGTGACCTTTTTAAGGAAATTTTTGCTGACGTCTCTGCGGACTTAAGGACCTTCAATTGTTGATTGTCTTGCACCAACAAGGGGGAGAATACTTCTCCCATGAGTTTGATTCTTTTCTTCAAGAAAGAGGAATCAAGAGGTAACTACAAGGTACACTCCTAAGCAAAATGGAGTGGCACAAAGGAGGAATAGGACAATTGTTGAAGCTGCAAGGTCCATGTTAAATGAAAAGCATTTGCCTAATTATCTATGGGGTGAGGCTGTATCTACAGCCACTTACTTGATTAACAGGTTGCCTTCAAATCCCTTGATGGATGACTCCATATGAGGCTTGGAATGGAAGAAGACCAAGCTTAGATCATTGTAAAATGTATTGCTTTTGCTCATGTTCCTTCATAGGTTAAAGGCAAGATGGAACCAAAGGAAAAAAGGTGTGTATTTATTGGATATGACAACAATCAAAAGGGTTATAGGTTATACAACCCTACCAAAAAAGGATTCTTGGTAATCAGAGATGTAGTTTTTTATGAAAACAATTCATGTATGAAGATTCATGCAGGCAGGTCAATTACCATATATCTTGAAGAATATTTTCCAAATCTTGGTAGAGAATAACCGAAGATTGAAGAACAAGACACCTAAGAGGGTGATGAAGAATCTCAGATGGAAAAGATCAAAGCAAGAAAGTCTAAAGGTAAAACAAAATTGCAGGATCTGGACATGAGGCAGAATCATCACATCATGGCCTAAGAAGATCTATGAGGGAAAAGAAAAACCCAGAAAGGTATGGGTTTGACACCTCATTAGTAACTAAACATTCTATCTACATAGCAACAAGACATAAACCAAGAGGAGCCATCATCCTTTGAAGAGTCCAAAGCAAAATCAGAATGGAAGCATGCAATGAAGGAAGAGATTGAAGCACTTGAGGAAACAACACTTGGGATTTGGTGCCCAAGACTTCATCCATGAAGGTAATAGGCTCAAGATGGGTCTATAAACTCAAGAAGAATTATGATGGTTCCATTAACGGGTATAAGGCAAGGCTTATAGCAAAAGGCTTCACACAAACTCAGGGAATTGATTATGAGGAAACCTTCTCTCATGTGGAAAAGATGCCTACTATTAGGGTTTTTCTTAGTATTGCATCTTCCAAGAATTGGAAGATACTTCAACTAGATGTAAAGAATGCATTCTTGAATGGTTGGATAACAGAAGAGGTATATATGGCACTACCACCTAGTTTTGAGAATCAAGTTTATCCTGATTATGTGTGTAAACTTAACAAAGCATTATATGGTCTCAAGCAAGCTCCAAGAGCTTGGAATTTCACGCTTGTTTCATTCTTGCAAGATAAAGGCTTTCAACCAAGCAAGGCAGATCCTTCACTCTTTATCACAAACAGTAATTCTGAGATCATCTACCTATGTGTATATGTAGATGATATTATATTGACAGGAATGATGCAGATGGTATGAAGAAAATCAAAGATCAGATGAGAGAAGAGTTCAAGATAAGTGATTTGGGTCCACTTAGCTACTTCCTAGGCTTGGAAGTTGTCTACAAAGATCATGGTTTGTTTCTCGCTCAAAGAAAGTACATTAAGGCCATGTTGGCAAAAATTTCAAGATGCAAGATTGTAAGATTGTTGGTACTCCAATGGAGGTCAATCACAAATTGAGCTCACATGAAGGTGAACTCATAGAGGACATCACAATCTAGTGGGTAGTCTCAACTATGCCACATTGACAAGAGTAGATATATGTTACAGTGTGAGTGTGCTAAGTCAATTTATGCACACACCAAGGAAACCACATATGGATGCTGCCAGAAGGATTCTCAAGTATCTCAAAGGAACCATAAATGAAGGACTTTATTATCCTTATGTATCTGATTGAGGTTTGAAGCTATTTTCTGATGCAGATTGGGCTGGCTCCAAGGAAGATAGAAGGAGCACTTCACGTTATCTTACCTTTGGAGGTTCAAAGCTTATTTCATGGTCATCTAAGAAGCAACCCACAGTTGCTCTCTCTTCTACTAGAGCTGAATACAGAGGTCTTTCCATAGCTACACAGAAGCTATGTGGATGAAGACATTATTCAAAGATCTTGGATTGGAGTTGGGAACTCCAACTATTTATGGTGATAATATGAGTTCTATTTACTTAGCTGCTAATCCTATTTTTCGTGCAAGGACCAACCATATTGAAGTTCATTATCACTATGTACGAGAGAAGGTTCGAAGAAAAGAGATTTAAATATCATATGTGTCCACTCATCAACAATGTACAAATATTCTAACAAAAGCACTGGATGGTACAAATCTCTGCAAGTTCAAAGCCATGATTGGTTTGTAGGTAATCTTGGAAGATTCAAGACCTCAAGCATACGCTTGAGGGGGAGCTGTTGGAACAAGTCTATGACAAGCCTAAGTATTGGCTTGAGTCCACAAAGTCATAGAAGAAGCCTTAAAATGAAGACAATGTAAAGTTCACTTGTGAACTACCTCTTGTAACTTTTGAAGACTTTACTTAATGTAAAAGTGAAAGAATCTTAAGTGGTTGACTCCACTTGATGAAAAAGGGAAAGAGGAGCATGGATTCGTGATTTGTCATAGATAGAGAATCAAATCAATCACTAATTGATTGAAGAGTGATAGAGGGGAGTTAGCCTCTCAAGCTCAACTATAAATAGATGGTAGCTTAGACATGGTTAGAGAGACCTCAGTGAAGACCTCCAAGAGCTGAGCTTTATGCCATATCAAGGTGTGATTCCAAGGCACACATATGTATCAATAAGTCCATTGTATTTTAGAATCAATATAATTTCATTTTCATGATCATTTGAGTTCATATTTCCATGTTCTTGTGAAGTGTACTACTCACTGCCATATCTCTCAGTTTTCTCAGTCAATTTGCAGAGATTATTTCTCGGGGCTTGGTGCATCTTTTTCAGTGATTTAACTTTGTAACACTAGCTCTATAAGTCTAATATATGCTCACCAATTTTCATTTCATTTGGGTGTTTCAAGCTTCAGTTATGTTCAGTTGAAGTCAACCCTATCTGTTCATTTTCACTTCTCTACCAGGTACCCGACTTTTTTACTCATCTTGTCAAAGCTTTTGCTCAATGTGTACTTACCCAAATTCAATGATTTAAAGCTTGTTGGATGCAAAATACTGTCTAGTATAAGCATGAAAAGGTTTATAATCATTGGATTCTGAAATAGTGAGTTATGATGATTTTTCTACTCACTGGTCTCATTACTATAGCAGGTCGTGAAAATCGGGATGATGTCATCACTTGCTAAACATCATTCACAGTGTCTGGTTCATTATTTTTTATGCGATTACTCTTGAACGTTAGCTCTTTAAATTATCTAGACTTCCCCCAAAAGGATTTAAGCTAATTACTGCTGTGCCTAGAGAATTATGCAAAACACTCGACAAGTGTATGAACCAAAATAGCAAGTTCTTCACCTCTGAGCTAACTCAAAGTTATCTGTTTTGATATATCTTTTTGAGAGTGATGTTCCAAGGTACATAGGTTGTCTAATACATCCATTGGAAAGATAAAAGGGCCTACCATATACTCCTGGAGTTCGTTTGGCTGGTGTAGATCAACGATTTTGCAACACCTCTTCATCTTCAAGCACATACCTATCCATCTCTTCACACTAAAATCTATATTAAGATTTTTCTCAAGTACTTGTATAGGACTAGTTTTGGTTCTAAAAGTTTTAGCATTTTGATTATACAGTTCAATTATCAATCAATTTGTTATACTGCACTTTATTTCTTATGTCTGTCTGCTGCTATTGAAAATACGAGTATTCAAATAAACAAAAACGAGACTAATGTTGAATTAGAAGTTGAAGAAGTAATTAATGATCATGTTGTAGATGAAATGTTAGACTCTCTAGAATATGATCCACATTTGTGTAGAGTTTTACCTTTGCTTTCAATCATCTTACCTGAACCAAAAAATAGTGAAGATTTGTTTCCTCCAACCTTAAATAGAAATACTCAACCTCAACAATTAGAAAACAACGTAAGTGAAATTATTAAAAATAGAATAACTGATGAAGAATTAATCTTGACATCCTATAGAGATGTTGTTTCTATGTATAGATCTGCACTTCCTTATTGTCCTTAAATTTATAGGCTAACCTAAAATGGAGTTTAAAGCTATAGCTAAGCACTCCCCATACACTGAAAATACATCCTAGTCTCTAAAGCACACAAAGAAACACCCAGCATGTAGTCACATAGAGAGGCTAGCGGGAGTCAGTTCTGATTAGCGGTTGCCTCCTTTCACATCCCTCTATTGGGTGTGATGAGGATCGATGAAGAGCATGTCATCAACATATACCATAATGATCAGAAGCATATCATTAGCACGCTTAACATAAAAGGTGCTTTCAGTTGGACTGTTCTCAAAACCATGTGCAATCAAATAGGCATGTATCTTTTCATACCAAGCACGTGGTGCTTGCTTTAAACCATATAATGCCTTCTTAACCTGCATACCTGGTGTTTCTTTTCCTTTCTACACAAGGCCATGGGGCTGAAAAACATACACTTCTTCATGCAAGTCACCATTCAGAAATGCTAGTTTAATGTCCAATTGATGTACATTCCAACCATGATGAGATGAAAGTGCATAGATGCTATGAATGGTAGTTATTCAACAAGTAGGAGCAAAGGTTTCATCAAAATCAATGCCTCGTTCCTGTGCATAACCCTTTGCAATAAGCCTAGCTTTATACCTGTCAACTGTTCCATTAGGTTTATGCTTCAGCTTGTATAACCACTTAGTGTCAATGGCCTTCTTGCCAGGAGGCAAGTCACAAAAGAACAGGTACCATTCTTCATTATAGCATCATATTCAGATTGCATAGTAGCCATCCAATTTTCTGAATTTTTGTGCTTCTTCAAATGAAACAGGCTCATTCTCATCACCGAGACTATACACAGCCATAGCATAGCAAGCTAATGCAAAGAGGTACGATGAGCACCTAATCAAGTACGATATGATAGATGTGCATCTAATTTGCTATCACGCAAAGTCTGCACCAAGCACTTTGGCATGGTTTTTGCCTACTCAATATGAACTCTCTCATCAACAAGTGCATCATGTAAATAAGCATAAAAAATGGAATGATCTACATCATCACATGAAACTTGGAAAGCTTGAGAATTTACCTTATTAGGAGCAGCACTAGACTGTCCACCTATAAAAAGAGGCAAGAAATTATCATACATGTCTTTGGAGCTAACATATGTCTCCTTAGTACATGAAAGCAATGACTGAATAGCATCTTCCACAAAAATAACATCACAACTAACCAGAATGCATTTAGTTTGTGGATGATACAGACGATAGCCTTTACTTTTAGAACTATACCCAACAAAAGACATTTTATTACTTTATCATCCAATTTTTTGTGATGTTGTTCAGGCACTAATGCATATGTGAGGCAACCAAAAACACACAGATGAGCAACCGATGGCTTGCGACCATGCCAAGCCTCATATGGAGTGATAGACTGTAGTGCTTTAGTGGGACACTTGTTAAGTACATATGTTGCACATATGATAACCTCAAGCCAGAAACTATGTGGTAAAGTCTGACTCTTGACCATACACCCCGCCATCTCCATGAATGACTTGTTCTTTCATTCAGCAACTCCATTCCGTTGAGGTGTATACAACACTATACACTAATGTTTTATCCCACGTTCAGCGAGAAATGCATTAAGATTAGAAGACATATATTCCCTCCCTAGATCAGAATAGAGGATGCATAATTTATATTTTGAGAAATTTGTAGCCAAAAATAGAAATTGTTTGAAGCCCATATACACTTCAGAGTTTGCCTTCAATGGATATAACCATGCATGGTTGGAAAAATCATCAATGAAGGTCACAACGTAAAGATACTTCCCAAAAGAAGGTTTTTGCATAGGACCATAGATACCACTATGTAGAAGCTGCATTTTCTGAGTAGCCGAAACTGAACCATCTTTTGGAAAGGAAGAATGCTGCATTTTCCTAATAATACAGCCTTCACATACATGTTTACCAGGTGCCTCAAGTTTGGGAAAAGAGGACACCATTTTCAAATTTCTACAAGCGTAGAAAACTAGCAAAATTCAAACGACCAAAGTGTGCATGCCAAAGCCTTGCATCTGACATAGCCTGAGAATCATGTACGGCATATGCCAAATCATTTACAGATCTTTCATAGTCTATGAGCTTAAACAGATCACACATAACATGCCATAAGCAATAATGATGTCATCATTTGACAAATCATGAATTGTACATCTGTCATCAACAAATTTCACAACCAAGCCAATCTTGGCTAATGCAAAAACTGATAACATATTTTTCTTGATCCCTGGCATAAAAAAAGCATCTGACAAAGTGAAAGAACTATGATCAGCAGTAGTCAAAATGATCTTGCCAACTCGCATAACAGGATAGAAGGTGTTGTTGGTGTATGTAACAGCATTCCCTGTAGGGGTAGGCTCGAGTGAAGAGAAGAAACTACGCTATGAGGTAATATGTTTGGTTGCCCCACTATCAAAGTACCAAACATCTGAGTCTACTGGAGACATGCACTACTCATGAGAAGATAGGTCAAAACTACAAACAGTAGTAAATGCCCATTCTTCTTCCTGGACAACATGAGTAGACTTTGTTTTTGGTGTAGGGGTCTCTACAATAGTCATTCCGACCTCTTTCTTATTTGCCTCTTTAGCAGCTAGTTTTGGACAGTTCTTAATGACATGATCATTTACTTTAGAGTATTTGCAAAACAATTTCTGCTTTTCTAATTTCTTTTCATCTTTGTCTTCCTTCTTCGAATGTGCACCATTTGCAGATTTTTGCTTATTAGTAGAAGAACTCCATTTTCCTTTGCCCCTTTGACTAGCTAGAAAAGTTTGATCTGTAATATGTATAATAGACTTTTTCTACCTAGACTGATCTTCCTACAACAGAACAAAGACTAACTCCTCAAATGACAAGGCATTTGGATTGCCTTTCATCATCAAACGAAGAGTAGAAGCAAAGCTCTGATATGAGTCAGGGAGACCATTCAAAACGGTCTGCACAAGTGAGCTATCTAGTATAACCTCATTAGCAGAAATCAACTATTCTTTCAAATCCTTGATCTTTGTGAATCTTCATTCATGTGCTCACTCTCCAATTGTTTTCGGAGGTAAGCAATACGAGCCTCATTCCTAATGTGGTACAATGTGGTAAGTGTATCCTAAGCATCCTTAGCTATCATGCAAGAGCGAATGTGAGCAATAATGGCAGGTTTGATAGAAAAACCTATCAATGCATGTGCTTGAGCATCTCTACCATCCCAACGAATTTGCTCTCTAGTAGGTGCAATAGAAACAATAACACAAATAGGAATCTATAGAATATCATCATCTTCGATACCATCTCCATCAGCTCCAGCACCTGTATTTGCAGTACTTGTATTCACAGGTATAACATGACATCTTTCAACACCCTACACAATATTCCATAGTCCTTTTGCAACCAATACATGATGCATCATATAAGCCCATAATGGGTAGCTAGTACCATCCAACTTATCCTCAATAGCCAGCATACGGAATACATCATTGCTTTTAGCCATGGCCAGTGACTAAAATATCTTGATGCAAAAATTGATTGTATCTCAAAAGTTGAATAGAACAACCGAGATGAATTCTACTAAACCTGTAGTAGACTTTGACATTCTTGTACTGGCAAACCAAAACTGATATATACCTTTGGCACAAAAAGATAAAATAGCCTGCACAAGCGCTACCATAGTGTGTTCGGAGGTCGAAACAAGCTCATATCATGATTTTGGCACCACATAGAGAAGTTGTATTTATCTCTGAAACACCTTGAGTACATGCGATTCTGAGACTGCAATGAGAGAGGTGTAGACAACGCCCAAGATGAAGCGGCAACCTTCTCTGATACCAATTGATGGAGTTAGATGTTTGCAAAAGCATGCAAACAACACAAGGAAGAAGAAGAAGCTTGGAGCACAACACACAATGCTGAATGTATTACCACTAGAATGTACAAAGATAAGTAGCCCATTATAGCAATAGGCATATATACAAGTCAGGGAAAAAAGTGCCCGGGCAGTCCTAGAGTATTCACACACATCACTACCTAAATATATCAACACCCACCGAGTGGACTCTTGATTAATGAGCCATTCTTACAAAAAATTAAATGGCTCTATGTTATTCCAACCTAACTTTTTGCAGATTGCTATAGTAGCTATGTTAATTCTGGACCTGCCATCAATAAGAACCTCCAAAATTTATGATTCTTAAACCAAATGGTAATTAGTGGGACTGTGTGGTCTACCATAGAATTAGACTTCGGGTTGATAGTAGCCATGCCTAGTGCTCGAGTTGAACTTGGATCAATTTGTTGATGGAACTACTATCAAATGTTAGGGACTAAGGTTCGTAATTGTCCCAATGGAATAGTACTTGGAACCTTCACTAAATATCCCACACCAAATTGGGATCAGGTAATTCTGGTGTGGTTTCTGATGAGGCTACTACTTGTACTATTACTAGTTCCAGTGCAGACTTTGATCGCTGCTTAACCTTTTTCTGACTTACAGGTATGGGATCTCGGAGAATTCCTCGTTCCTCTTGAGCCCACTTGGATGCCTTATCAAATGTTCGTTGTTGCTCTTTGAACCCAAGCTTGAATACTTTTGCCACTAGCTATAGTGCTTTATCAGATTGTGTCTAAATGACTATTATCTCGGTGTCAGTTAAGGTAATATAAACCATATTGGCTATGGAGTTTTGCCTTTCCTTCTTTCATTTATCATATTCCTATGCATCCTTGTAGTTTCTTCGAATGTGTCCAATCTCTCCAAAGAAATGACATCCTGGTGGGGGTACGATGGTATTGGTACTAGCTTGATCCTGGTTCCATCAAGATTGGTTGAAATTTCCTATGCACGGGGCTCTGTAATTGGTATAAGTTGAATAGGCTATATTTTTGTAAGTGAAGCAGTACATAACTTGCAACTAGTTCTCCTTGTTCTTGAAGTATTCCATTAACAACCAATTTATTTTGCATATTTTTTATTATAGGGGCAAGCTTTTGTAGAGTGATTGGTGGTGTCGCGGATGGTGCAATAGATTTGATTAAGTGCATAGTTGGTCACCACATGGCCAAGATCTATGCATTTTGTACAATAAAACTTACTTCAAGGGGTCATCACGTTTACTTTTATCGAAATTCAACCATTCCAAGTCTTTTGTAAGTCCTTCAACTTTATGCTCTAGTTGTAATGTCATTGCTATAACTAGACCTAATCTCATGCCACCAACATAGCGGATGATCATGACCTACCTTAACTATGGGTTTAGGTCATTATAAAACCATTGACTAATAACATCATTGGGGAGATTCGCATTGGCTTGTGGCAGCTACCATTAAATGTGTGCAGAAAAGAGTCAAATAATCATGCATGCTCTGATTTATGTTTTGCTTGATATTCTATAAGTAATCGAATATTTCTATGGCATTCTTCAAAATTGTAGAAATGTGTTCTTTACATCTTTATACCAACAAAAATGATTAAGGTCAAACTCAATGAGCCATCGTGCCACTTCATTAACTAAGTTGGACTGAAATACTATGGCCTTATATGCTAGATCCTCTAGGTTATTCGGAATTGTATAATTGATTTCAAAGGTGCACATGTGCACATCTAGATTATCTCTTAGGAATCCGTAAAATTTGGCATATGTTACTCCTACAATTGGTTGTCTTCGATGGTTGCCCGATTGTGTATCTGCCATGGATTTTGCACTCAAATCTACTAGTTGTTCTAGTTCATTGCTATCTGCTTATTCTAATGGTTTTCCTTATTCATACATATCTACTCATTTTGATTTATAGTTAAGGAACAAGCTTTGTGAAAATTTAAGCTTTAATTGTCAGGCTAGATCCTACTCTTCAGATAAGAAATCGGAGTAGAGAGCCTTTCTTTCACTCCAAAAATTTGGGAATTCCTCCTTAATGAGTTGTTCAATAGGGGTATTTGGCCTTGGAATGTGACCTGCAAGCTTATTAATATCTTCACCAACTTCGTCTATCATTTGAGCTGGCATCGAACTACCACCAAATTTGTTGTTGACATCCGATGTCGAACCACTACCAAAAGGTACAAGATTATCATCGAGTTCGGTATTGATGTCAGATACTGAACTATCACTAGATTGTACTAGACTGAGTTCTGGTATACTTTGCAAATAAAAAATGAGGAAGTACTCTGGTGCCACTCCACTACTACTCGCTACGCCCTTCCCTTTAGAGGTAACATCTTCAGTACCATGGTGGCATCCCTAACACACTATTGAATCTCAAGGGTTGTTTATCGCTTCAAATATAGGATAAGTCTATTTGGAGCGTGCTATAGACATGTAGGAAAGAATCTCCACTCAAAAGTGTATGCTAAACTTCTATCAAAAACTAAATTCCAATTCCCACAGACAACACTAGTGTTACACATCTGTTCGGTAAGATAACAATGAACAAGGTAACTAGAAGGGTTCTTGACTTGGTAGGAATTGGTAAACAAAATCCTTTGATATTTTCCCACTCCAGGAATTTAAAGAAATCAATCTAGCAAATTACAAAATCACACTACCACTAATATCTTTGCTATAGTATACTTCTCTGAATATTCACACAATACTAACTTCTTCAACACTCTATCCCGATTATGATTTCATAACCACATACCATTACACTTTAGCATCTAATTATATAACTCTACTCAAGATTCACTTACAATCGATCGTGTGCAACATTAACAATTTAGTTAATGTCAAAATTAATCATGATATTGTATCACACAAACTTCTAACAAGGATTCTCAACAAGATTTAATTAATGACCTCACTTAAACATTAATGAATTATCTAACAAGAATCACCATAGTACCGAATAGGACAACAAAATAATGGTCTATTTGTACCGTATTGCTCCACCATGCATAGTCCGATGGACTCGCCGCATGTTTGGGACTACATGGGTATGGCCTTTTGTATTTTTTCGTAAATGAGTTACAACGGTTAGGCCAATACAATGCTTCATCAGAAAATATGAAATATTACAAATACAATAATCTAGTGGCCTAACAGTTGACAAAGGGTGTCTCTTGCAATAGAGAACTCTCTCACAATAGAGGATATTTATCGACTTATGAGGGTATCTTTCATGATAATTAATGCCTCTATTGAATCTAGTATGTTGGGATAGTGTGGTCCATCAGAGTAGATAATGGTCTATCAGGATGCTTTGACACAATAGAGCAGTTTATGGCAATAGAGGGTGGGTTTTTGTGATAGTTCGGAGCTTACTCAACAACCAAGATCAAAGATCTGAAGGAGCAATTGATTTTTGTTAATGAAGTCTTGCGTGATAGTTCACTTGTGTAGACTGTTCTAAATGGTCTTCCAGATTCATATAAGATTTTTGCCTCTACTCTTTGATTAATGATGAAAGTCAATCCAAATGACTTAACATTTGAGGAGTTGGTCTTTGTTGTCTTGTAGGAATATGAGAATAGGGAGAACAGATCCATTATGCATTTTGCAGATCAAGCTTTCCTAGCTAGTGAGAAGGGCAAAGGTAAATGGAGCTCATCTACTAGTAGCTAGAAATCTTCTAATCGTACACAATCAAAGAAGGATGATAGAGATGAGAAGAAAATACAAAAGTAGAAACTATTTTGCAAATACTACAAAGGAAATGATCGTGTCTTAAAGAGTTGTCCAAAACTAGCATGCATGCTTTGGTCATATGAATTTTGCAAGTTTGCTACACCTATAGAAATCTAAAATGGTGTTCTCTTCACCCAAACTTGGGCTCCTGGTAAACATGTTTGTGAAGGGTGTATTTTTGGCAAAATGCATTGTTCCTCATTCCCAAAAGATGGTTCAGTTTGAGATACTTAGAAATTGTAGCTTGTTCATAGTGATGTCTTTGGTCCTATGAAGACACCCTCCTTTGGGAACTATCTTTACTTCCTGACTTTCATTGATGATTTATCAAGGCATACATGGATATATCCATTGAAAGAAAAGTCCAAAGTGTTTATGTGCTTCAAAGCGTTTCTAATTTTGGCCAAAAATCTATCAACATGCAAAATGGGCACCCTCCATTCTGATCGAGGGGGGGAACATATGTCTTCTAACTTTAATGCATTTCTAGTTGAACATGGGATAAAACATCAATGTACAATGTTGTGTACACATCAAAATAATGGAGTTGTTGAAAGGAAGAACAAGTCACTCATGGAGATGGTGAGGTGTATGGTCGAGTCAAGCTTTGCCACAGAACTTCTGGCTTGAGGTTGTTATATATGCAACATATGTATTTAACAAGTGCCCCACTCAAGCATTGTAGTCTATCACTCCATATGAGGCATGCCAACCAAACATGGAGCTTTTGTGGAATATCCATGTAAAGGCTTCAAGAAGATAGCAAGAGATGAGAAGCATGGTAGTCTCTTTACTTTTGAAGTAGGAGTAATCAAAAATATAGGTCTATTCAACTTTGGGTCTCAAACCCTAAGTGAGCTTGAAGTGTGGCATAAGAGGCTAGCTCATGTGAATTAAAGAACCTTGAAGGATACCTACAGGAGTCAAATTGTTCTTGGCCTACCAGATATATCAAAGCGACACATGATCAACATATGTGATGCATGGAAGATTGGAAAAGCACAAAGACAACCATTTAACCACAAAGGCTACAACCACAACATCTTATTGGACCTAGTACATATTGATGTATGGGGGCCAAGCCAAAAATCTTCATTAGAAAGATCAAGATATTATGTCTCATTTATTGATGACCATAGTACATGGACTACTTTTTACTTTATTAAACATAAGAATGAAGTTTTTTATTACTTCAAAAATTATCTAGCACATGTGGAGAACCAGATAGGTAGATCATGTAAGAAACTCAAATCTCATAGAGAGGGAGAATAAGTCTCTTAAAAATTTGATGAGTTCTTGTAGGATAAAAGTATCAAGAGGGAAGTGACTACTAGGTACTCTCCTCAACTGAATTGAATTCTTGAGATAAGAAACAAGATATTGGTTGGATCAGCTACAATAATGCTTGAGAGAAGAAGCTACCACATTATCTATGGAGAGATGCTATTCCAATTGTTGTGTACCTTGTCAATAGCCTTCCATCCCAATCACTCCAAGATATGACTCCCTATGAAGCACAGTATTGAAAAAAACCTACACCTAGAAATTGCAAGGTATTTGGATGCTTATCTTATGTTCATGTACCATCACAAATAACAGGTAATCTAGAAACACTGAGTCATAAAAAACAATAAATATGTTGTAAAAAGAGAACTCCCTTGTCAAAAATCAAGAAAATTACATCTTATGTTCAAAAAACCTTTAGACTAGTATACATACACTTCAAAAATCAAGTGAAAAGATGAGTTTTTTGACTTTTTTGTCATTTATTGAAAATTTAGGAGCTCAAAATGTGCCCAAAATTTGGATGTATTTATCATTGATCTCCGGAATCTATATGAGAAATATAAAAGTGATAAAAAGTCCTATATAGAAAATAAAAATTGAATATGTGTTGGATGGAGGATCTTCGATAGTGGTTCAAAAATGTAAGAGAACATGGTTTCATTATGCAAAGTGATTTAGAGCAGTTGTATAAGCACCAAAAATGTCATAGATTTTCAAATTAATTCACAACTTTCTTGATCTATGACTACACCCCCATCATTAGATGCATTTGATTCAATCTAAGACTGTTGGGAGCTCTCTTCTTCTTCTTCTATATCAACAAGAGCTCTATCCTCATCCAAGTACATACAAAATTCTACATGATCATGCATAAATCTTCTTGTTTTCCTATGATTAGATGTCCCATATACATATAGAAGCTTTCACTTTATCATATGGATAGTTGCTTTCCTCAAGTGCCTTGTTTTTATCAAGGAAAAATCCTAAAAAAAAAAGTCTATATCATCCATTTTAAGAGTGGATGTACTTCAAATATTCTTTTTCTTTCTTGAGCCTGTTCATTTCGTGTCACATACCATTTCTACCAATGAATGCATTACTACTTTTCATATAATACCAATGGACTATCAAAGCCTGTATTATTCTTTGATCAATATTGTTAATGACCTCTAACACTTTTGCTATTCAAAATGGTCTGGTAGCCTCATCACCATCAACAAGGACTCCAATAAGTGTTCCAATATTTATTTCTTTCGAATTTCGTTGCCATCATCTTCGGCCTATTTTCTCATCCTTGCGCCTACATAAATATTACTTTCTAGTAGATGCATAAAGCTTTGAAGTGTATCTACATTACATGCATGGTCCACATTCATTGATCTTTGTGTGCTAAAATCCCATGTGAATGGAATATCAATTGGCCATTCCTTGCAATGGTATTCTATATAAACTCTTCTTGATGGTTAAAAAACTCATCCCACTGAAATACATCTTGAACTCCAACATATTTTTTTGCATGCTCAATATGTCTCTTCTTCTTCTCAATAAGTACATGCATCCACCTTTTATTTTGCTCAAACACATTCCCGCATCTTTCCATATTCCTTTTATCTTCACATGGTTTTTGTTATGCACCATCCACAGACACATTAGGCACATGCAATAAAAATATGCATCCATCTCTAGGCTTCCACCCTAGAGAACATGAATATTGCTTTGCGAATAAAAGAGTAATGTCATTAAGCCTCCTCATCAAGAATATGTGGTTGAAACTAATGTTGTGCAATGGAGCCAAAACCTTAGTACTATTATCAGTATTTGTTAAGAAAAACTGCTTAAACTCATAAATCTATGTAAGGTGTTGAACTTCAGCCTTTGGAGTATATGCCCAACCACAAGGAAATTTACCTTAACCTTTTGAAACACTTCTCTATCAAGAAGCATGCATAAATATCCAAAAAGTGTAGAATTTTTATTCTCTATTGAAGTATTATCAAGCTACAAATACAGATTTGATGGCAAAAGGCCCTCCCATGATTGCAAAAATTCATGAATCACAATAGCCATAAGGTTTGGATCATTATGCACATTGGTATATGCAAAAGAAAACCTTCAACTTTACGGTTCCATTGTATACCAAAGCACCAACCAAATGCATTTGCACACGGATTTCATCTCCAATGTCCTTAGGAATGCAAGCAAAATGGGTGAGACATGTTTTCTTTTGATGCATACCATCAATCAACAAACACATATTCCTAGAATCATCTCGTAGGCCTGGCTTTTGCTAAAGTCACATATAGCAAAAGTGTGCACGAACTCTACCCAAGTGGTGACAGTTATTCCTTCCAACAGCCCAAAGGGTCTTTCAATGTGACCATCAGCCATTTGTAGCTTCATTCTCGTGGGCCGAAGTGTTGGCTTGCCCCAATGCTTCCATAGGGAAGTGGTAGCAATCGCAACTCCAGCACCTGAGTCTAGAATTGCTTTAGTTGTGTACCCTTGATGAGTAATGGGAAGATAGGTGTTTCCTTCTTCTCCTTCTCTCATGTCTGCTATCTTATCCAAGGGTATTTCTGGCACTGTTCTATGAGGTCCTACCTGGGAATGAGGCTTCACTACTTGTGGCACTTGGTTGGCTACATGTTTCCACAATTCTGGCTTAACCTTGGGTAGCTCTTTTGAAGTGAGATTGCATTGCACTTTAGTGTTTTTCACTACCTCCATATTACTTGGTATGATTGAGCCTTAGTTTCTTACCATGACTGTGGGTGCTCTCATACATGTAGACTTTGCCTCCCACGGTCCAATGAAATGCGACACTTCTTGCAAGGAATTAGACTCGAAGTCGAATCGTTCGCTTGATTGGTCATCCTCTTGCTCACCATAGATAGAGGGAATATCTTGTGAGAATTGATCATGTAGCTCATCCATAAGCTCTATGGGAGGAGTATTCTAACTTTCTTTTTCCCATTTCTCTTCTTGAATCTCTCGTAGTTATTTTGGTGAATACCTTTTCATAGAAGAAGAGGTGTGTGGTTCAGTGGAGTTAGACACATAAGCTCCTTGGGGAGGAATGCTTATCCTGTCACTTGCCTTCTCCTTAGCCTGGGAGGTGGCTCCTTTTCCAAACTTTGCAATTAACCTCTCCAATCTATCTAATAAACCATCAAAATGAAATTGTGTCCTAGAGGAACTACAACGATTGAAGAGATGATTGGCTTCAAACATGGCTTGATAATTCCACCGTCTTAGCACAAAGCTTTGTTCGTTCAAGCTTGAGGTTGGCTCTAGGGTACATCTGTCATGATCCGTTACGTTTGGCCCTTCTTGGATTCTGGCCTGATAAGCTTTAAGCATCATGTCTAGGTCTTGTGGAGTGGGATTGACTAGGACTGATCCTACTCTAGGTGATGGTTGGGTTATGTGTTGTGGATTAGAAGGTTCGGGGATGGAAGGTGATGGGGATGCTGATGGAGGTTATGTGTGAGAGTGCATTTGAGATGTGATTTCTATTATTTTGGCTTTGGTCTCTCTCAGACTTTCCTCAAGTTCACTGATCTTCTTTGCCCATTGACTTTTCATTCATTCGCGACTTTCTCAAAAGCTCTTGTCCTCTTCTTATTCTGACTCTCAGTCTCGCTAACCTCAAAACTCTTCTCTCAGCCTAAGTCTTGGTTTTGCTACGAAGATTGAGCTCCAGTGACTACTTGCACTAGGGTAGTGGAAGTCACACTTCCATTGGGATCTACTAATAGACCAATGACATTGATGGAAGTGACTTTTGGCACATTGTTCAAACTCTTAGGGCACTCTCGTAAAAGGTGGTCCTTCCCACAATCTGGATAGAAACCTTGAATGGTCACAGATTGGGTTTGTGTAGGTGCACGCATAGGGCAATCTCGTATGAGATGATCTCCCTGACATCGGTAGCATGTTCCTCTAGGAAATGGGGGTCTTATTTGCCTAGATTGAGGTCTAGGGTTGGGGTTTTCATACATGAAATTTGCATACTCTGGCTCCCAATTAGGTTGACTTGGTTCTTCACAATAATATGACTCATTATGCTCAGGTGACTACATGTATTAAGCCTGTGGGCTTTCAATATGAGTACAGTCAAAACTATGATCACTTGGATCACTTTTTGAGCGCAATAGCATTACTGGCACTATGGCTCTATTCAAATTTTCATTTGCCCCTGCATATTTCACTGGGATTACATTAGCTAGTGATGAAGGTTGTGGAGCTAGAACTGGTTGAGGTCTTTGTTGGGCTTGATATTGTGGTTGGTAGGGTTGTTGAGGCCTAGCATACTATTGTGGTGGGTACTCGTTTTGGTATCTGCCTTGATGTGGGTATTGCTACGGATTAGTTTGCCTAACTACTTGTTTATTATATGGGCAATCTTGTGCAGTGTGGTTGTTGTATCTCCTTTCTATGGTGCAGTATTTTCCTAGGTTGCATTATTCGTTATTTGACAATCCCCCATTATTCGATCGAATTAATCAGTGCCACATTAGCTTATTCAGAGATGAGTGAATACTTGTTGCATGGTAATTTGACAATTTTCGATCGAATGCGCTTTCGATCGAAAATTTTATCGATCAAAAAATCTTTGATCGAGCTAAATTTCAATTGAAACAAATTTTGTTGAATAGTTTTTTATAAAACAACACAAATAGACTGATTTTTCATAAGATTTACTTAATTTTTTACAAACTTACAGTGTCGTAGATCTTTCTCACTCTTTCTCACATTCTCACCTTGGCACTATCTGCTACTCACTCTATCAATCACTTACTCGCTCATTAGCTCTCAACAATGCAATCACATAATCCTACACACACCCTTACTTTTACACTTCTCACTCGATCACACACTAGACTGAGCACGCAAACTCACTCACGCATTAGTGCACCTTTAAACACACACCCTTCCACATGAATACTTAGCCACCACTTTAGTGAGACATTCATTCTCAAACATTCAAAACTCAGGCATTTGAATCTTCACACACTCTCACATACACACAACCACAAGACCAAACTTCATACGCTGACACACACATTCAACATGCCTATATTCAATTTCTCACACATTTTTTCAAACTTCTTGTCCAAGTTAGATTCTGGTGAAGCTCCGGGAGGGGTGGATGATTCTTCTCTAGCCATCTATGTGACTATAATGCTTGGTTTGTCACCAACACCTTTACCGCTTTCTAATTCCTACTATGACATGTTGATGATCTTTTTTACTACTGGGTGTCCATTGGATTCGGTTTCCAACATGGCTTGCCAAAAGTGATCTATCTATAGCAATTGATTTCGTATTATTGTTGGACAACTTTATTATGCCGACCCTTCTAGCATTTGGCTCCACTCTATCCCGACTCATGAAGTCCCCTTGGTAATTGCTATGGCTCATTCTATCCCTTAGGTGGTCATTTCTCTATAGGCGTGACCTATCGAAAGATTCTGTAGAGTCGCTTATGGTGGCCCACAATGCAATGCAATATTCATACTTATGTCAAGCAATGTGATGATTGTCAGCACACTGGCAAGCCTTTGCATCATCACCATTTCCCTCTCCAACCTATTTTGCCCTTGGAACCTTTCTAGAAGTGGAGGCTAGACTTTGTAGGGCTATTACTCCATCGACCATTTCAAATAATAATAGATATATATTGACATGTATTAAATATGCCACTCAATGGGTTGAGTCTTGGGTTGTTCGCTCAGCAATGCCTCATGCCGTTGCTAAATGTCTCACCTATGATGTTTTTCCTAGGTTTGGGTTACCTTTGGAAATCGTTTTTTATCAAGGAACACACTTTTCCAATACCCTTATGCACGCTTTAGATCAGACTTTCAAAAATGTTCATAAATTTAGTACTTCCTATTATTAATGTGTCAAACCGATAAAACTTGGCTCACAATGCTTAAAAAACTGATCACCGAAAGTCTTGCATGATGGGATCAGCTGCTCCCTTCTGTTCTCTAGGCTTATAGGACAACTTATAAAGTTTCTATCCAGTACACACCATTTAATTTAGCTTATGGATTCAAAGCTATTGCTCCAATGGAATCGGTTGTACCTAGTTTACGTGTTGCCATTGGAAAGAAATTACTTCTGGCTGACTGTTGCAGAGCAAAAGAAAGCACAAAGCAGAGAAAAAGACGGGCCCCAAAATTTTTCCGATTTGGACATCATATTTTGTATCATAACCACTCTTGTAATATATTTTCCCTTGTAAATGCACTAGAGGAGTCCTCTAGATGCATCCCCATAGAAAAGTAGAGATTACCCATGTACAATAGTAGGAAATTAGTCTCTTAGTGAATAAAGTGCCGGTCACTTGTGTGAAAGGACCAAACTTAGGGCTCATGTATATAAGTCACTTTGTGACTCTTTGTAAAAGACTCTTGCCATTGTGAAGAAGGAGCTCTTCAGAATTTTCGAGTTTGCCTCTTTCTTGCTGATTTTGATCTTCATTTCGCTCTTGTATGTGTGTGTTATGCTTGAAATGCATGTGTAGGACTGTTGTCTACCCCTCCCCCTTGGTTTTGAGCTACTGTAGTGCGTGCGTAAGCTAGGAGAAGCTGTGGCGCGGGTATTTGTGGTTCCCGTCATTCACTGTTTTCGCCATAACTTGAAGCAGAGTAGTCAGAATTGAGTGAAACCACCACCGTTGGATGCGTCTCGTCGAGAACTTCGAAACGAGTACCCTATTGCCTATATTCAGAGTTCTGGACTGGGAGAAAACCTCAAAATACCAAAACTGCTATAAGAGGCTTACGGCAAACACTTTCACTATTTTAGTGAGTGTGAGAGGTAGTAGTCTTTTCTCATGCATGCTAGCTAAACCACTTCATTTCCCATCACGTGTGCACACGTCTTCATACACTTGGTAAGTCGTTCCTTAGGATTGACATTTAAATGTGTGTTAAAGTACCCACTATATGCACTTGTGTGCCAATTGAGGTATAGTCTCATTGGCACAAGTCCTTGAGTCGTCTCGGCTCAAGTACACACGTTTTTGGCGCCGTTGCCGGGGAACATTCAACCAAGGTGCCTTCGTGATGGTTATAGCTCGAGTGTGATCGAATCGTACTTGTAGAGGTGAAATTGTGCTTTGGCAAGTAGTCAGTCACTTCAGCACTTGTTACTTCACATCCCCGAGGTGTGTGTGATAAGTTTTAGGTTTAGGAGTAGTAAGAGGAGAGTAGGAGTAGTTAGAGAGTAGACCAAGTCATTATGGTAGAGTTTAGTTTTGTTCAGAAAAGTTTCTTTTTTGTAAGCAAGAAAATCCCAACTATAAAAGCCAAAAAATTCATTTTGCAAATCACTTGTTTCTGAGCAAGTATCGTGGGAGAACTATCGAGTATCGTGAGCTGCCGAGTATCGTGTTTGAGCTTGTGGAGCAGCTTAAAGCAAGAAAGGGTGCTAGAAGAGTGAGGCAGAGCATCAAAGGTGAGCAACTCAGTTGCTAGATCTTTCTGATCATTCAAATAATTCAATATCTGAGAGAAACGATCTGCGCCAGGTATCGTCTGAGAGCTACAGGGGGTAAAAAGGGTGTTTTGTTTGATACAGAGAGTGAGGAGAGGAGAGAGGAGCTAGGAGATCAAGGGGTTCAAATCAAAACTTCAAAAACATTTTTCAAATTTGTCTAAGGGTCAAGTATCCTTTTACTCCCGCGGTCGAGTATCGCGATACTTATCAAGTATCGTTTTGCTCCTGTGGTTGAGTATCGCGATATTTCCTGTCGATCGTGTATCGTTTCATACCGATCGCGATACTTGGTCAGAGATCGTTTGCCAGCGATCGTCTATTGAGTATCGTTGATCGTGTATCATTTCGTGCTGGTCGCGATACTTGAGAAGTATCGTTTGGTCAAAGATTGCGATACCTAACAATTATCGTGTATCGTTTTGCCAGCGATCGTCTGGTGAAAGATTGTGTATCGTTTGACTTGAGTATCGTGTATCGTTTCGTTCAAGTATCGGCGATCGTTGGTCGCGTATCGTTTGGGTCAAGTATCGTGTATCGCTTCTCAAAGATTGCGATACTTACCAAATATCGTGTATCGTCGATCGTTTCAGTTCAGAGATCGTGTATCGTAGGACCCCAAGTATCGCATATCGTTTCCAGCCAAGTATCGTTTGGCCCAGAGATCGCTTGGATCAAAGATCGCGATACTTCCCACAGATCAAGTATCGCCTGTTCCAAGTATCGAATATCGTTGGGATTGAAATATCGTGTATCGTTTTGACCCAAGTATCGGGTATCGTCTGAACCCAGAGATCGTGTATTGCGGAAATTGGAGGTCAAGTATCGTGATCTAGAAAAAAAATTCTTTTTCAGTCATTTTTTTCAGCCAAGTCTTCTAGAAATTTTTGACCTGTAGAGAAGAGTGCCAAAGGCCCAAGGGTAGCAAGAACTGATCAGAGTTTAGAAGTGGATGAACCTGAGATCCGGAAGAACCCTAGGAAGCCGAAGAAGTGTAATCTCTTCCGTAGGTAGTGTAGCAGAGCCAAGTAACCGTTCACATTATTCCGAGACCTCCAGTGAGTTAGAGGAAGAAATTCCCATGGCTTCAGAGGATATGCAGAACACAGTACCCATGATCGGCATGATGTCAATCATTGAGGGAGAGTACAGAACCTCTTTGGAGTATGTGAGCACCAACCACAATGAGGTCCCCATTTATCTGGATGGTCTAAATAGATCTGTGGCCAGGTTAAAGAAAGCGTCAGAGGCCTACATAGTACCTAGACCAGCAGTCAAATACGTAGGAGGACTGTACATGGACAAACGAGATATCTAGTATGTTGTCACAGAACACCCAGAGAACATTAATGAAATTGGTGAAGAAAATAATGCTTCAAACTTAAATAGAGGAGGGAATGAGGAGCAAGTAACTACACCTAGAGGAAGATCTACAGTCGCAAGGATATGGAGAGGAGATCTAATCCCCCAAGATGACACCTTAATGGATGTATATTTGATCAATGGAATGGAGCATCTCCTTAGAGCACATTCCTCAATTTGGGAAGCTGCTCCTAATCCAGTCACCATTTATGAGTTGCAGGATCCTGATTTTTCCACCATTATCACTTATCTGGATAAAAATCAGAGAAGATATTGGCCCATGTGTAGCTCAGTGATGAGTAGCACCTCCTTTAATGTCAATCCGGGAAGACGTGAGGATGGTATGAAGACCTCGAGCAAGTGGCGGCACAAGTGCGTGAGTGAGAAGCACACTAGCATGCACACACATACACACACACACGCACACACGGCAAGACAAAGGGGGAGAATCAATGGAGTTCTTAGATTACTTTCAAAAGCTCTTACAAGTTTGTTTCAATTACAATCTAACCTCAAAAATGAGCTCTCTAGCTCCTTTTATAGTTTTTGACTAGCTTTGGCCCTGTTCAGACCTAGTGTCCGGCCTAGTTAAAAATTAGGTTCCAGGGCTTATTTGAGGGCTCAAACGAGATCTAAAAATTATGAAAATTGGCAGGTGGATACTTCTAAAGCTCCTCAAGCTCAAGGACTCCTTGGCTTGCACAAAATGGAGCTACAAAAAGATGAAATGATATTTACAATGGTGTTTAGTGATGAGAATCACTTTAAATGGGTGTAAAGGATTTGAAAAATTAAAGGTTACCTTAGTGCTAGATCTGCGTGAGTGCTCGTACTTGCTTTTTCCTGAAGAAAATTGTTGGCCTATTCGCCAGATCTTCGTTGACTCCCTTGTCTGCTTGTGCCTTCTCTCCCTTCTGACTCTCTTCTCTGATTGCCATGCCTCGTTAATCCTTTAGTCCCTTGTCCGCTGCTAACACCCCCCCCTCTCTCGCGTCTGTCGTCCCTGACAGACCCTTGTTGAGTGGGTTTTTGGATGTAGTACTCGACGACATCCTGCGCTAAGTGATGTTCAGCAATTCTCAATCCTTTGGCCAAATGTGTCAGAAGAGCATCCCAGTCTACCGGCCCAGGAACATCTGGATGTGGAATACGTAGCTTTTCGGAATGTAGAGCTTGTTCCACTACAAACAACTGCAAGAGATGGGATGGTCTGGGAATGAATATCTCGGAGTGATCTTCCCAGAATCCCGTGACAAACATCTCTTCAAACGTTTGTTTGAAGCAGGCCGGTAGATATTTGATGCGAGCGTGCCATGCATACACCACATTAATCGATGGGGTTGTGCTCATGTCATATACAAGGTCCTGATTACCTTCATTAAATCCTAGTGCTGAGAGATGCGGTTCCTTGACATTTTTGAAGGTCCTGAAGGTGACCAACATAAGTTCGAAAATCTTCAGGCACATCTGAGTCATGATATCAGGTACATTCTTGAAACGGACCCCCCAATGTCGAATCGTCGAAATCATATATCCAATAGTAGGTGGACCCTTAGGGGGTGCGAAGTACACATAATTAAGCCACTTCTCACATCCTTTAATCGTCAGCACTGTTTGTGTGTACTCCGGCCAGGATCTCCTTCGAAATACAGGGCAATAACATGGGTTATATTTGATGTACAATGGCATATTGTTCCATGTTCTTACCATTTCCGGGTAGGTTTCGAGCAGCCGAATTCTCCACGTTGGTTGGCGAATATGTCCCTGCTTGGCACTCTCTGGGATGTCATCAGGTGCAAATTGGGTGGCAGAGGTGGGTTCCCTTGAGGTGTGGTGCTTGATCTCCGCATTATAATCCGCCATTAGCACGCAAAAAGGAACATACAGGTCGTCCGATGGGCCTATCCACCTATGGTGTGAGAGATTCTGAAAATAATCGGATTTTATTACAACCTCTTCCAATTTTGACATCAATGCGATTTGGACTGCCACCCTGTCATCATGCGTCGTGGCTACTTTCTCTAACTTTTGCATCCATTCCGGTGCCTCAATCTCAATTGTATCCATGCCCTGTTCTGTTCGCTTACCTCCGGGTGTTGGCATCGGGACATAGGGATCCTCGAATGTTTCTTCTACTTCAATTGGCACAAGATCGTCAGGCTCCGGCTCTACCAGAGGGGAGGGCTGACGCTCGTATTGCATGACCTTGCTGCATAATTCCTCAAGTTCGGCCTGGAGTTTAGTGACCTCTTCAGCTGTATCTTCTGCGGTTGTGCTCTGGCTGGGTTCTGTCTGTCAGGTGGCTAACTGTCTTCGTAACTCATCTCTCTCTTTTTCTAAAGCGGCATGGGCCTCCATTAGATCTGCATGAGTTTCTAACACTACCTTCATATTCTCAGAGGGAATGGCCATGAATCGCTCTGGGTCAATTTCCTGTGGGGAACCCTCCATGGCCGCCTCCAGGTTTTCTTCGTTCTGTTTCTGTAATCTTTTATTCTCCTCTAGCGCTGTAGACATATGCTTGCGGAGGAGGCCCAAGTTCCGTCAAAGTTTCAGGTTTTCCGTGATCTGAGAATGTAGCAGCTCGTCCATGTGTCGTCGTTCTTCATCATCTGCTTGGGGTGGGTTGGCTACTAGTTGTGCATATTGTTCCTGTAAGGTCGCGTGTTGCTTTTGTAGTAGCTGCTTCTGCTCTTCAAGATCCCTACATCGTGCTTGGAGATCTTCGTGGCTTCGGAAAAGCCGTGTATGTTGGTTGTCCAGGTGTTGGTAGTGTTGCTGAAGTTGGGACATGCATTGATGCATATTATTAAATACATTACTAAGAGGAATGGTGGGAGAAATGGTGTTGAATGTAGAGGGGAAGGGAAAGGGAAGGGGAATTGTGGATGCAGTACTGGGGACGGGTGAGGGGGGAGGTGGGGGAATGGGAGATTGTGGGTAAATGGGGGGTGGGAGAGGTGCAGAGGTGGGTGACACCTCCATGAAAGTGGGGGCCGTGGTGGGAGTGACTGTGAACATGGGGATTGTGGTAGCGGTGAGGGTTGTGAATGTGTATAGAGGTGTGTGTAATTGTGAACTTCCAGGAAGTGTGATCGGGGTAGTGAGGTGTACCGTGGCCGTAGTTAGACTTATGTTTTCAGTGGAAGTAGAGTGTGTGGGTTGGCTGATGGTTTGTGCGTTGGTGTGTGTAGTGGTTTCGGAGGTGGTGACAGTAGAGGTTACAGTGGTAGAGGGAGGTGAGTGGGGCGGATGTGGGGGAGAAGGTGGCAATGGAGGTGATGGGGGTGCACTCGATGTGTGGGCTTCCTCGGTGTCGTGAACTGTGTGTGCTGTGCCAGTGGTTGTGGGGGTGCCTTGTGGTCCTGATCCTAATACATTCATTCGTTTTCCCGTTCGTGGGGGGCGTCTTCCATATCTTCTCTCTGTCCTTCGTGATTGCGCTAGTGCGGTATGCACCGTTTCAGGTACTCCCAAAGCATCTGATATCATTTCCAGGGTGGCACGGTATTGCTCGTCCACGCCTTCCTCCTCCAGAATCTGGTTCATGAGGGCTTTACCTGCAGCTAATGATAGCCTGTGTTGCTCTTGGACTCGGTTCATCATATCGTAGATCTTCTTTAATGCGTTAGTATAGGCGGGGGCACCTTCCAGTACTTGTAGGGCTTCCTGATCATACTCTTGTTCTTCTGCTTCTGATTGTCCACCCTGTGTCTCCTCATGAGCTTCTTCTTCATCGTCCACATTGACTACGTCCGGTTGGCTGGGCTGGGTTTGGTCTGGGGCAGTTTGCTGTCCACCGGCTTGCTCTGCTTCAACTTCCGCATTTACTGCGTCGATGATTCTAGCCACTTCTTCGTCCGTTAGATCCTCCAGAGTGAATCCATGCGAGAATTCCAGATCAGTCGGTACTGGTGGAAACACGAGGTTAGGGCCATCAGTACTGTGCCTGGGTAACCTGATAGTAAATGGTTGCACGCGTCGAGGAAGTCTTGGGGTTGTTTCAGGCGTTAGGGTTGCACCGCGAGCCTGTGCACAAGGCATCTGGACAGCGCCTCTCATCTTCTTTGAGGGAGGCCCTACAGCTGACAATCTGCGTTGAAACTCCTGTGCTCTGGACCAAATGAGAGCCCTCTACACCGGTACATCATATGCGAGACATCTGTATACAATTCTTGTAAGTGCACAACAACCATACAGCACAGACTTTTGCTTCTTATACCATCTCTGATGAGCCATGTGAATCTGATCGATAATCCAGTGAGGCATATTGATGGTCAAATCAAAAGCATCCGCCAGGTAGAGGCTAAACCAGATCTTTTTGGGAGGCATCGTGAACCTCTCCTATGCGGGGAATGCGAAATGTTGCATGACCATGCATAGGTGAATGGCGATTGTAGGTGTCATCGCAACCATGTCCTTCAACTTCGTCAGATTCCTGTTCTTCATGTTATCTGGAACCATAGTCTCTTTCTCTGTTGGGATGTGCATACCTTTCATGTCGAGTGCTTCTCTTACCAAGTTGATAGTCAAGCGGAAACGCTTCAGCTCGTTGCCCCTTGTGAGTGATGGGAGTATAAAGGAACTGTATCCCTTCTTGTCTTCGCTGGGAGTGAGGGTACTAATTAGATATGAGCACCTTAGGAAATCCGGCTTTGGTAGTTGGAACTTGAAGTAATCATAAAGCCCAGCTTTCTTCCATATCGGCTTGAGTCCTTCGTTATTCTGTAGCTTTTCAAACTCCCTGGTAAAGAAATGGTATCTGCCCCAACATCCATTGAATTCTACCTCGGACTCCCACATATATGTGCCTTCACCCAGAGGGCCAGCAACGTCACTGAACCAGTGTGAGGTTTTGCCCACCGGCATGGTGTGACCCTGTGGAGGATTCTGAATTGGTATGGCATGCAATGCTCGTAATGCCACCGGTCTTTCCGTTAATTCTTCCTCGACTGGAAGGCTTTCGATGTCCACCACTTGGGGGCTGGTGCCTGCCTGGGAGCTAGTTCCTACTGTATCTGCCATTTTACTTCTTGCTGTCTGTCTCTGTGAGAATATACAAACATGTGTTAATATTGTACAGGACCAGGGAGAATCGTTGTTGTTCCCATCACAATATTAACATGAGGGTCGGGAGCGAATAATGGGTTAGTAAGTGTTCGGTGCACGTGTGTGAAGTTAATGCTTGGGTAGTCCTAGGAGACTAATGAAGTTAGTAAGTGGGGATGAATTTACAAATTGGGGTCGGGGGGTTTATTACAGGTCTTAGGCTGCCAAATGCAGTGGATGGGCTTTGTTTTTGGTTTCGTAGAGACTCTAGAGAGCTTTATCGGCATCTGGGTTTGAAAATGAGGCCTTTTGGGGACCCATTTACAATTGATTATATGCGTGCTCATGGGCCTTGGTGTGTTCCTGAGTGTTGAGATCGAGTGAATACTGGCTGTACGGGTCGATGGGTTATGCTGTATAGGCTGTGGCCTCGGCGTAGCTACTTGCGCCCGCAAGCAAGCCTTAGGCACCCAAATTTGTCTTGATTGTGGGCTAGCCTTCATCGACTTCTTGGGCACCCAAATAGATTTCACGTTACCAGGAGAATTTCTGCAAAACTTCTTATTAATGTCGTGTTGTTGGTTATTAATGAGAGACTTAGCCCGTGTAGTTGGCGGTTGTCACTCTAGCACAATGGTGAGTACCAACGTGAGCAGATACACCTCATAAATGTCAATCCGTGGAGACGTGAGGACTAGTATGAAGACCGTGAGCAAGTGATGGCACAAGTGCGTGAGTGAAAGCACACAAGCATGCACACACATACACACACACGCGCACAAAGTAAGAGCAGGGAGTGGAACAATGGAAGATCTTCGATTATACAAGAGCTCTCTTACAAAGCTGAAATCTACAACAAGCTAACCTCAAAAATGAGCTCTCCAGCCCTTTTTATAGTTTTTGAGTGGTTTTGGCCCTGTCCAGACCTAGTGTCCGGCCTAGTTAAAAAATAGGTTCCAGGGCTTATTTGGGGGCTCAAACGGAGTCTAAAAATTATGAAAATTGGTAGGATGGTAGATCTAATACTCCTCAAGCTTGAGGACTCCTCGGCTTGAACAAAATGGAGTTACAAAAATGGAAAATGGTATTTACAATGGTTTTTAGTGATAAAAAGCACTATTTTTGTAGGGATTTCTTCTGAAAATTTGACAGGTGCTTCTTGGAGCTCCCTACTTGCTCCTTCTTCTTGTGTGTCCACTTCCTTGATGCGCTTCCATGCTTTGTCCTTGACCTTGAGCTTCAACACTCCCCCCCCCTCTTGAGTCTGTCGTCCCTGATAGACCCTTGTTGTAGTGGTCGTTCCATGTAGTACCTTGGGAGGTAGCACCCTTTGCGTCCAACAGGGGCGATCCCTCGTCCCAATGTATCCTGGTCGTTTGTCTGGTTCTTCACTTTGCCACTGTTATCTCTTGTAGTTTGTAGTCGCTTCGTACATACTTCTGCCTTGTATTCCATCTGGATGGTGCATTTGTGAGTTTTCCAAAACTGCTAGCTGCTCAAGGGAGGTGATCAATGTTGATTATGAGCAACTCTCTATCGTGGATGGCTTCCTTGCTCTTGTAGTGGTCACCCTGATGTCCTCTGATTCTTCCAACGATGGCTTTCATAGTTTTCATGCCAAGTACTTGTAACCCATAATGAATGGTGGGTAAGTGCATTAGTGCATGGGTTGAACAAAATATGTGCCTTGTGCATGGCCTTGTAATGTGGCCCTACATATGCGTACTTGGAAAATGCATGGCAAGAAGTATGGTGCAAGAGATCGGGTCTTGAGCTAAGTGCTCAAGGGTATGCGGACGAAGAGGTTTCCTAATCTATCATGGTTATAGTGTTGTTGAAGCATGCACGTCTTACCATGGTGGAAGGTCCGTTGATCTTCATCTCTTCGTGTTGTAGTTCCATCATGGTGTTTTACCGTCGGCTTGTCCATTTTGTTGAGGAATGCCCTTGCTGGAAGTTCGCTGATGAGCATTTTCAAGCACATAGCACTCTTCTATGCTTTTTTTTTTTTGGAACAATGGAATTAAACAAGAAAGAGGTTAGTATCAATAACATATTTTGCATGTGAAAATTGTGTCTCATGTGCCTGGGATTTCTCAATTGTGTCTATGCACGGCCATGTAAGGTGGCCCTATCTTGATGCATACTTTGGAAATGCATGACCTGAATGGTGCAAACGACTGGGTTATGCCAAAGGCACATGGCTGCTGCTGGTCGAGGCTTTTGATGTTACTTGCATACTTGATGAATTCTTTGATTGGAGGTGTCTATTGGATCTCGAAATGATGTAATCCTCCTGATTGGAACCCATTTTGGAATAGGGTTTGGTACTGTAGAGATCACCTCAGGCCACTTCATCTTTGAATGCTTTCCAAACTTTGGTATCCCGTGTGGTTGGCCTTTTGGTTCTGTGGTTGTTGTTGGTGCTTTTGGCTTCCAAACCCATATCCTTGATGATTGCCGGCTTACTTTTGCAGAAGGGTTGAGTTTATCGTCGTTTGTTCTTTGTGTTTTGTTCTTACCCTTTGCTTTCCTTGGCTTCTTTGTTGAGACCTTTTGCATGGTGGGGAGCATAGGCCATTGTGTATGTAGGAGCTTCTTGGGTACCCACATCTGTAATCGCCCGTGTTGAGCTGTAGCTAATTTTTTAGGCACCCAAATTTGTACATGATTGTGGTCGGCCTTCTTTGATAGCTTCGATACCCAAATTTGTTGGATTCGTCGTGCTTGAGCCTGTCGTAGGTGCTTGGTTCTTCTTTTTTCATGGTCGATCTAGTTGGGTGGGAATCTTTGAGGCAACATCGATGGTTGCACTCCTTTCTTTACCCAGATCTGCTTCATGCCCCTAACTTCTTTCTGCTTGAAGGCTCTTTGTCTATTTGATAGACTGGCTATCTTGCACTGTTTTGTTTGCTTCTGAGGTTGGACTAACGTGGATGCTTTACTCTTTGAAAAAGAAGAAGGTTCTTCTTGCCTTCGCGACTGTCCTTCCATGATTGTGTCCGTCTGGATCATAGATCTTTTGACATTTACAACATCTTGTTCGAGAAGATTAGCCTTAGAGGAAAGAAGAGAGCGTGTGGTGTCTTGGTTAGTGGCCATGCAATTCTCCAATTCTAATGTAATGCATTGTTCATGTGCCCAAACATGAAGAAGTTGACTTCTTAGGTTCAAGTTGACAGCATGGTCGTAAATCCAATCTTGACCCAAGACAAGTGGCTCTGTGAGGTCCTCATCATGACACACTAGCATTTTGACTTTTATTGGAACATCTTGAAGGTAGATGGGAAGTTCCACCTCTCCCAAACAAGAGGTTTCCACACCTCCTAATCCTATAAGATAGGCTTCTATGGGCTTGATGCCCAATTGCAAGTCTTGGCAGTATGAAAGTCGAACTGCACTAGTTGCTGCTCCTGAGTCAACCAATGCTCTCACAGTCCTTACACTCTTTCCTTGTCCTACCTCTATAGTCACAAAGGGTCGTCGATCAATTATTCGAGAAGTAGTTATGCCCGATTTCTGGCACATGTCCATGTGATATTTTGGAGTTTTTGTGTTGACATCTAGGCATAGCCGCCGTAACTTATTTCTTCTGATGCGCTCTCTAGCCTCTGCTTGAGCTTCCTCTCTAACCCTTAACTCCTCTTCTTTTCGCTTCTTAGCAGTGTTGAGTCGCATGAGCATTTCCTCTGTAAGAGGTTCTTGATATAACTTGACTCGGCATCCACTAATATAGTTTGGTAGGATATCACCTTCTAAAGTGGCCAATTGAACTGCACCGCTAGTGGAGAGTCTATTAATGATCATGGGTCCATATCCTCGTTTCTCCAATTTGCGGGCATGTTGCTTTAGCGTATAAACCAGCACCAGATCTCCTTCTTTCAACCCTTTGTCCTTCACATGGGCATCAAAGTATGCCTTTTGCCGTTTCTTTGCAGCATAGATGCCTGCTACTACTCGTAGCCTCGTCTCACCTAAACGTTCTAAGCAAGATACCGAGGGCGTATTAGCTTGTTGTGTTGAGGACGATGAACATACTAGTTGGTTGCAACAAGCCCATGAGGGATTGCTGGGAAATCACTACTCTAAACAACGAACATTGCAGAATCTAAAACGTTTAGGAGTGTATTGGCCTAGCATGGACAAAGAAATACAAGAGTGGATCCAGAATTGTCCAGTGTGCCAGAAGAGACCCCTAGTGGAGCATGCCACTCTTTATCACGTGTCATTAATTCCAGATTGGAGCACTCCACTGGTAGAATTTATGAGATCAGGAACACTAACGAACAAGGCTAGTCTTGCAAGAAAACGGAGCATGGAGCTAGAGGCTCGAGACTATGCCTTAGTAGGAGACAACCTATATCGAAGAGGCAAGGATGGCTACCTAAGACTGTGCGTTCATGAATCAGACTATTTGAAAGTCTTAGAAACTGCACACAGCTGCGCTGCAGGTGGACACTTTGGGCCTGACAGAGTAATTAAGACCATTCTATTCTCAGGACTTTGGTGGCCCACTCTTCATATGGATGCACATACTTATGTGAAGAAATGTGACACATGCCAACGTGCCCAATATCCGATAAGAAAAGACGAGATGCCTTTAAGGCCAATGATGGGAGGACGTGCATTTTCAAAGTGGGGTATAGACTTTGTAGGTCCCATCAACCCCCCAGCTAGAAACTCCCATGCAGAATACATTATTGTAGCCACAGATTACCTTACAAAGTGGGTGGAAGTAAAAGCCACGACAAAGAATGATGCTCAAACGACGGCTAAGTTCTTATTCGAAAATGTGTTCACTAGATATGGGTTACCAATAGAGTTGGTTAGTGATAGAGGTACGCAATTCTTGAATGAGGTCATTGAAAATCTCCTTCAAGAATTCATGGTGATACACAAGAAGTCTGCCCCCTATCACCCACAAGCTAACGGACAAGCCGAGAGCACAAATAAGATCCTATGCAACGTATTGACGAAACTTGTAAATAATAAACGCTCTGATTGGGACAAACAACTTCATCATGCTGTTTGGGCATACCGAGTTGCCTACAAAACGGTACTTAATGCTACCCCTTCATCATTTTGAGATAGATGCGTAGAGAGTCATCTTTACGTGTTAGCGTCGAGTCTTTCTCTGATTTCTATGAGACTCATCATGTGGATCAGGAAATGTTTTGTAAAGATCTAATCTAGAAAGCTAATGAAGCTATGTTCAAATTTTCATGGTCTAATTCCTTTCATTTTGTGAGTATGATCAATAGGAACATGTGTATGTAAAGTCTGTAGGTAGACCTCTTAGAGTCGCACACTTTTTTGTGTCAATGTTTTGCTTAGATCTCAGTGCACAGTGTAAATTTTTTGATGAGTGTGCATTCGAAATCTAATTTAGAAGGTAAGGAAGCTATGGCTAAACGGGGTCTGTGCTATGAGAAATCAACCTTAGAAGTTAGCTATGTCAAAGTCGCTTATTCAGGAAGATTGTTTCTGACATACTTTTGATCTTAAGGATTAAATTAAAGTTTTAATGATTCTTTTGAGGGACTAATGGTTGATATGATTGCACAAAGGTAGCATGGAGATATGTGGATCATTAGTTTGAAGAAATCTAAAGATATGTGCAGGTAATGAAGTCAATCTTTGAAGGAGACTTCTTAAAGAAGGAAAATTTAGAAAAGTGATAGTGGAAGGTTTGGTAAATGAAGGTAACATTTGTGTAAAATTTGGTCAATAACTGATATAGAGGTGCTCGGTTTAGCAGCACCTACTCAATCTCTGAGTGCATCCAACCATCCTCTCCCAACAGTGGTATCAGAGCTTAGAAGGTAACATGGGAGATGGTTTTCCTTCATTCATTGACAAATTGGACAGGAACAATTACCAAGCTTGGTCTCTAAGGATGAAGACCTATCTACAAGGAAGAAGCTTATTTGGATTCATCTCAGGAGATGAGGAATTGCCCTCATTCAAAGCTAGATGACTACCCACCAAGGATGAACAAGAGAAACTCAACACATGGTGTGCAAAAGATGCATTGGCAAGGTCTTATCTTCTTAACTCTATATCTGATTTCCTTTTACCTCACATAAGGAATTGCAAGACTTCCCAAGAGACTTGGGAAACCTTGTCTACTTATTTTTCATCTAGTACAAGGGCCAGAAAGAGTCAACTATGGATTGAATTCACTACCCTTAGGAAGCAATCAAAGCAATCAATTTCAGACTTTGTCACTAAAGTCAAAGACATTGCAGACTAGCTTGCAAGTATTGGAGAGGAGATTGAAGAGGAACAAATAGTAAGGCAGGTAATCAATGGACTAAACGCTGATGACAAATGGGAGAGCTTTACCACAGCAATGGACCTATACATGGACATACATGCTCCTGATCTAACAACTCTGATTGGTCAACTCTTCACACATGAAGCAAAGCTTACAAGGAATGGAGAGCAATCAGAAGGTAACAACCCCTCTACTTTATACACTGATAAGAAGGTTAAAGATAAAGGTAAAAGTAAGAAGGTTGATGAAGAAGGCTCTACCTCCCAAGCAAACTATGCAGGGAGAGGTAGATCTTCAAGAGGTAAAGGCAGAGGAGGTAAGCAAGGTAGGGGGAGACCCTACAACTCATCACCATGCAACATTTGTGGATTGTCTAACCATACCACAGATGAGTGCTATAGAAATTATAAGAATCAGAGAGGAAGAGGCCATCAAAGAGGTGGATACTCTCAAGGTAGAGGCAGATTCAACCAACACCAAGGCTACAATGGATACAACAATCAGTACAACAACAATTACAAAAATAATGGTAACTACCAAGGTGGATACAGAAATAGGAAGGACTACAACAACTACACAGAGGAGCAAGATGACTCCCTATTGATCATGAATATGACTTCAAAGACAGGTATCAATGATGATCACTTATTCTATATTGATTTAGGATGTTCTAATCATGTAGCTGGCAATGTGGCACTACTTTCTGATTTGGAAGAACCCAAAGGCAAACATCAAGTACAGACAGGTGATGATACTAAGCATTCTGTTATAAAGATTGGTAATGTAAAGACTAGTGATGGTAATCAGAACTTATTGAGCAGAGTACTTTATGTCCCAACCATCACCAAGAATTTAATGAGTGTAGGTCAGATTGTGGAAAAAGGTTTAGAGGTCAGCTTCAATCAACATGGAGCATATGTGGAGGACCCAAGACATGGATTCAGAAGGATAGCCAAGGGAGAAAAATCAGGTAGATTGTTTACTTTTGAGCTAGAAGACACCAAAAATATTGCTTTATACAATTACAAGGATCAAACACTTTCAGAATTAGAAATATGGCACAAGAGGTTAGGTCACATTGGTGAAAGGACCTTAAAGCAAATGTGCAGGGATCAATGTGTGCTTGGGATACCTAATGTGTCCAAGCAACACATGATTTACAAGTGTGGTGCTTGTCAATTTGGTAAGTCACACAGATTACCCTATTCAAAGAAAGGCTTTATGCATGAAGACTACCTAGACTTGGTACACACAGATGTTTGGGGACCTAGCAAGGACCCTTCCATTTCAGGTTCAAGGTACTATGTGTCTTTCATTGATGATTATAGCAGATGGACTATGTTATACTTTATGAAGCATAAGGATGAAGTATTTAATTGTTTCAAAAGATATCTTGCACTAGTTGAAAATCAAACAGGTAGAAACTTGAAAAGGCTAAGGTCAGATGGAGGAGGTGAATACTTCTCCAATGAGTTTGAAGATTTCTTGCAACAAAGAGGCATCAAAAGGGACATAACTACAAGGTACTCACCTGAACAAAATGGGGTAGCTGAAAGAAGGAATAGACTCATTGTAGAAACAGCTAGGTCTATGCTTAATGAAAAGAAATTACCAAATTATCTTTGGGCAGAGAGTGTATCTACTGCCACCTATCTCATTAACAGGTTGCCATCAAAGTCACTTGATGGAATGACACCATATGAAGCTTGGCATGGTAAGAGACCATCTTTGGATCATTGCAAAATCTTTGGTTGTATTGCATATGTGCATATTCCCTCACAGGTAAGGGGAAAGCTAGACCCTAAAGCTGAGAAATGTATCTTCATTGGTTATGACTTGAACCAGAAAGGGTACGAATTCTACAACCCAACAAACAAAGGTTTCAAGGTAAGCAGAGATGTCATCTTTGATGAGAATGACTCATGGTATGAGAATGAATGCAGGAAGGTTAGTCTACCTTATGACATGGAAGAAGACTTCCCAAAGCTCACCAAGGAGGAACCAATCCAGAAAGAAGACTCAAGTTCAGATGATGATGACACAATTAATCTTGAAGAATTCAAGGCATGGAAGTCCAAAGGAAAGATGAAAATGAAGAAGTTAGAGGATATACCAGAATCCTCAACTCAAGCAATGAGGAGATCTCAGAGGGAAAGTAAGAAGCCTATCAGATATGGGTATGACACTTCTCTTGTAACTAAGCATTCTGTATATCTTGCAAAGGATCTGTTGAATGAAGAACCAGGTTCATATGAGGAGGCAATCACCAAACCAGAATGGAAAGAAGCTATGGATGAAGAAATAGAGGCTCTCAAGGAGAGTGACACATGGGACTTGGTACCCAAGAAGGACTCTATGAAGGTGATAGGATCCAGATGGATCTACAAACTCAAGAGAAACTCTGATGGTACAATCAACAGGTACAAAGCTAGGTTGGTAGCCAAGGGCTTTGCACAAACCCAAGGCATTGATTATGAGGAGACATTTTCTCCTGTGGCTAAGATGCCAACAATCAGAGTACTAGTAAGTGTAGCTGCATCCAAGAATTGGAACATGTACCAACTAGATGTCAAGAATGCTTTCTTGAATGGATGGATATTTGAAGAAGTCTACATGTCACAACCACCTGGCTATGAAGATTCCAAGAAGGTAAATTATGTTTGTAAATTAAAGAAGGCTCTATATGCATTGAAGCAGGCACCTAGAGCATGGAATTACAGGTAGACAACATATCTCCAAGACCAAGGATTTATAATGAGCAAGGCAGATACTTCATTGTTTATCAAAAGAAACAATTCAGAGGTAATCTATCTTTGTGTTTATGTTGATGACATCATTATTACAGGTAATGATGTCAATGGGATTAGACATATCAAAGGACAGATGATGAAGGAATTCAAGATCAATGATCTTGGATTATTAAAGTACTTCTTAGGTCTTGAATTAGTGTATACTAATTCAGGTATATATATAACTCAAAAGAAGTATGTACAGGATATGGTCAAGAAGTTTAATTTGCAGGAAGCTAAAGTCTCAAGCACTCCAATGGAGGTCAACCTAAAGCTTAGTGCTCATGAAGGTGATGAAGTCCAAGACATTACAGGATACCAAAGTATGGTAGGTAGTTTGAATTATGCTACCTTAACCAGAATTGACATAGCATATGGAGTTAGTGTGCTAAGCCAATTCATGCACAAACCAAGGGTACCTCACCTTCAGGCTGCAAAGAAGATCTTGAAGTATCTAAAGGGAACTCAGAACCATGGTTTGTACTTTCCTTATACATCAGATATTGATATTAAAGTATATTGAGATGCAGATTGGGCAGGATGCAAGGATGATAAGAGGAGCACATCAGGATACATATGTTTTGCAGGTGATAAACCTTTTTCTTGGTCACCCAAGAAACAACCTACAGTAGCCTTGTCATCTACTCAAGCAGAGTATAGAGGGCTAGCCAATGCCACTCAAGAAGCTATTTGGTTAAAGCTTTTGTATATAGAACTAGGCCTATACACAAGGCCACCAATTATCTTTGGAGATAACACAAGCTCTCTTCACCTTGCAGCTAATCCAATATATCATGCTAGAACCAAACACATAGAGGTTCATTACCACTATGTTCAAGTGCTTCAAAGCTTGGTAGATCCAGCTCGAAGTTTTCTACAAGCATACAAAGTTTCAAGCAAATTGATTCAGCCATTTCTGAGAAATCGTCGTCGAAGTGCTCCCTGGTCTATATCTGCAACTCTCCTAAAAAGTCGGGGGTACATATAATTTTGCTAAACTTGTTTCTCAGAGTATAGTTCATCATTTCTTCTCATTCCACTTGCAATTGGTAGCTTGTTAAGCTTATTTAATATGTCCAGAAGGAATTTGATCAATTGTAAGTGTGCTGGTCATACTGAGTGAAAGACTGAGCAGGTGTCAATACCAAAATAGCAAGTTTTCTTGATTTTTTGAAGTCTGAAATAGTCTGTTTTGATTTGATCATTACACACATCACTTGCAAAGTACATATATGCTTTCTTGGTATCATTTGGAAGCTAAGCAAGTGTATTAATCATTCCTCGATTCAAAGGAGGGCTGCTGTGAAGCAGGTTTAGCAGCACCTACTCAATCTCTGAGTGCATCCAACCATCCTCTCCCAACAGATTGTTGGTATAACAATCAAAATGGTGGAAGTGATAACTAGAGCTTCAATCAAAGAGGTAGAGGAGGAAGAAATCAATTATTATAATTATGCATCAGATCAGAAGGATGACATGACTCTCATCTTGAATGCAACTCATGAGGCAGTAGGAGAAGATCAAAGGGTGTTCTATATTGACTCAGGATGTAGTAATCATCTGAGTGGCAATATATAATTGATGACTGATATGGAAGCAAAGGTGAATGGACATACAGTTCAAATAGGTGACAATACCAAGCATAAAGTTGAAAGCATTGGATCAATGAAGACAAAGAGTGGAAGCACACTCTTGAGCAAGGTACTATATGTTCCTACTATTCCTAAAAAGTTGATAAGTGTATGACAAATTGTGGAGAAAGGATATGAAGTTAGATTCACAAATGATGGTGTTTATGTGCAAGATCCAAATCAAGGATATAGAAGCATTATTACAGGTCAAAAAGAAGGAAGGCTCTTTACTCTCAAGGTCCAAGGTAATGTGGGACATGCATTGTTTACTTATTGAAGTCAAAAGATGTCCGAGTTAGATCTATGGCATAAAAGGCTGGGTCATTTTAAGGAAAGAGCCATAAAGGAAATGTCAAAGAATGATGTGGTGCTTGGATTACCAGAAGTTGAAGGTCAACACATGGTGTACAAGTGTGAAGCTTGTCAATTAGGTAAATCACATAAAAGTTTATATAATAAATCAGGATACAAGTACTCAAACATGCTTGAGTTGGTTCATACAGATGTGTGGGGTCCTTCAAGGGACTATAGCATAAATGGATCCAGATATTATGTGTTGTTTTTTGATGATGCAACTAGATGGACTACTCTATATGTAATCAAGGAAAAATCAGAAGTGTTCAACACATTCAAGCATTATCATGCTTATGCAGAAAGGATTACAAGAGAAAAGCTCAAGAGGTTGAGATCAGATGGAGGGGGAGAGTATTTCTCTAAAGAATTTGATGATTATTTGTGGAATGCAGGTATAAAAAGAGAAGTGACTTGCAAGTACTATCCTCAACAAAAATGGAGTTGCAGAGAGAAGAAATAGAACTCTTTTAGAGTTTGCAAGGGCAATGATGAAAGAAAAGATTTGTCCAAACTACTTATGGGCAGAAGCTATCAACACTACAACATATCTTATGAATAGGTTACCCTGTAAAGTTTTGAATGGAAGAACACCTTATGAAGCATGGTGGGGTAAGAAACCTACTTTTGATCATTGTAAAGTATTTGGATGTTTAGCATATGCTTATCTTCCTTCACAATTAAGACATAAGCTAGAACCCAAAGCAGAGAAGTATGTGTTTATTGGGTATGATGATAGAGAAATGGGTTATAGATTGTGGATTCCATCTACAGAGCAATTTCTTGTTACAAAAGATGTTATATTTGATGATCAAAGCACATGGTATATAGGGACAACAAATGAATATGCAGATGTTGAAGAAATACAAAGCAAAGGGAAGACAAAAGTGAGGGTGTATGAAGAAGATGTTGATGATGTTGATTGTAAAAGTAATTTGCAGGGCAATGTTGAAGATGGGCCAAGATTTGATCCAGAATCAAATGTGGCTAAGACTTCAAGAAGTACAAAGGTCACAAGATCTTTGAGAGAAAGAAAAGAACCTATCAAGTATAGTTATGATACATCTTTTCTAACAACAAAAGATTAGGCTTACATTGTGAAGGAAGAAGAGGATCCAAACACATATGAAGAAGCTAAAGGAAAACAGAATTGGGAGAAGGCAATGCAAGAAGAGTATGATGCTCTACTTGAAAATGAAACATGGGGATTGGTGCCAAGACCAAAGAATCAGAAGGTCATTGGATGTAAGTGGGTGTATAAAACAAAAAGGTTTGCAAATGGTAAAGTGTCTAGATATAAGGCTAGACTTGTGGTTAAAGGTTATGCCCAAAATTATGGGGTAGATTATGATGAAACCTTTAGTCCAGTTGCTAAGATGTCCACAATTAGATCTCTAATTGCTATTGCTGCTTGTAAATGATGGAAGTTATCACAATTAGATGTGAAGAATGCATTTTTGAATGGATACATTGAATATGAAGTGTACATGGAACAACCAAAAGATTTCATGGATTCAATTGGATCAGATTATGTATGTAAGCTTAAGAGAGCTTTGTGTGGTTTGAAGCAGGCCCCAAGAGCATGGAATTACAGAGTTGTTAAGTTCTTGAATGAATGTGGATATCAAGCATCAAAGGCAGATAGTAGCTTGCTAGGGAAGGCAAGTAAAAATGGATTCATATACATGTGTATTTATGTTGATGATATTATTGTCACAGGCACAAATGCTCAACGAATCAAGGAGCTTAAGAAACAAATAGAGAAGGAGTTTAAGATAAGTGATTTGGAAAACGTTGTCGTAGAGATTTTCATCTCTACTCTTGCTTCCACTTGCTTCGAATCAAAACATTGTTTGGAAGAAAAGCTCAAGATGACAAGCTCTTGCGGAATTATATCATCTCTTGTGCTAATCTCTTGATGGATCGTCTTTCATTTTCAAGCATAACAATGTCTGTTTAGCATTCTAAATTTTTTCTTTTACTGATGCAATCAAAAGATCTAATGTTATTAGTGACCATTGATGGTCACTCTTCTCAACTTGTGGCCTTCAAAACTTGTATAACGATGAGGAAATTATACTCAATAATTGCATATTACTCTTTATGAAGGAGTAATGGGTTGATATCCCATTGTGATCAATGGAACGCAATTTTCCTGAATGTTTTAGCCTTTCATTAGGGGAAAGAAACGAATGGTGACTGTAATATGATATATTTAGCAAAACGATTTCTGCCTATAGCTCTAATAATAGAGTTTTAGCTTGTAAAGCGGCTATCAAAAGATTACTCAAAAGGAAGAAAAAGAAAGGCTCGGGTGGCTCATACAACTTAAAGGGGAAAAAAGGGAGGACAACATCGGCCAGGAAGCACGGAGATCCAGGCAGATATGGAAAAGGGAGGTCTAGAGCTCTTCGTTTTGGGGGGAGATAACACGCTCATATCTGCAAGAGGAGGATGGCACAGGTACGAGGAGAGGAGGCCAATCGATGTTCTTTCTGGTAATGTTTGGAAGCATGAGCGCTCATCTGGTCAATGAGGAGGGACGTATGCTGCAGAAATAAAGGAGAGAGACAGATGATGTTTTCGGGAGATAAGCACAGCTTTTTTTGGAGGAAACGAATTCGGAGAACAGTCTTAAGCTGCGCTGAATGAATTGAATAGAGAGGTGTCCCTGATAATCGACAGAGGGAAAGGAAGACGAAGAAGTACTACTGTGAAGGAGATATGCGGAAATCTGAGGGACAAAAAAGTGTGAAATAGTCATCTAGCTGAGAAAAGAGGAAGATACGTGAGAAGATCATTTGGGCAAACGGTGCACAGAGCTCTGAGGTCTGACGAAAGCCATCGGAGTTTTATTCATTGCACCTATTGGGCTGTCCATGCCCGACATCTGCTGAAGGCATCACTTGTCCGTTGCCACGCAAAGGTTTGCCTTCCTGATTATCAACGGAGAAAAGAAGAGAGAAAGGCTGCTGATGAAGTGATGAAGTCATATGCATAATCTGAGATACTCAACAAAGCTTGGGGGAATGACTCTGATAGATTATAACGGTGTGAAACGACGTCCAACTTCTTGCTCCTAGCTTTCCCCTTGCAGATGATGTGCCAACAACAATGATTGTTGTGCAACCATCTGACAGTAACAGATTTCTTAAGTTTTTCTGATGCTATCTATTTTTTTTTGTTCATTCTAAAGCCTTGCTGTGGGAAATTTAAACAATAAGTCATTTTTTTCAATGCTTCAGAATTCTGTGATGAAACTCTGCATAATGCGCTGTCAAAGTTCTGAATTCATCCATTAATGATGACGCGTCAAGTCTGACGATTCACTGTTATGTTTTTTTTATTAATGATGCCATAGGGAGTTGTAATTGATGCCATACAGTAGCACATGCTGCGAACAAATGAGAAGGAGTATATGTTTTAAGCTTCACGTAAATAAATCTTTGAACTTTATATAAAGTCTTTTGACTGATATTTGACAGATATTTCTAGCTAGAATCGCAATGGGTAAGTGAAACAAAACCAATGAAATCCACAAATCATGAACAACAAAAGGTATTTATGTGAACAGTGAACTCTATTATGAATCAGACTATGCACCCGATTATCTAAATTTTATCAAGCAAAAGCGAGCGATCGACTTTTCTCTTTTACTTAGAGACCTTGTATTGAAAAGGTTGTTCACATATTTAAAATACTTACTAGCAACACTTACTCAAATGACAATATTGGTTTAAACATGGCGAGGAAATAAACTAGAGATCGTTTCTACTTTACCATTTATAAACCCCAGTTGAGGGTTGTCTTTGTGAATCAAAAACATCTTCTTGTTTGCATTAAAATTTAAAGGGAACTTTATGGTTGATAGTATTGCATTGCACATCGATTATTGTTTTTGTTTTTAAGTTGTGTTGCATGTTCCCTCCAACTTTATAGTAAAAATGAGGGTTATGAAGTGACAGTTATATATTCATATGGAATTTCATGAACAAGTTTTCTTTTGCAGAGTAATATTCAGCGTGTAAGACTTGAATATAACTTTAACGCTGTTATGAGTAAATAAGTCATTATGCACATGAACTAAACATTGATCATAAATAAAGATTCGGGACACTTGATGGTAGCTAAAGAAAAATATCATGTTCCGGTGGTTTGATGTATGAGTTTTAGGCGGATCTTATACCAATGATAAACTTTGATAAAAATTTATGAAGTTGTGGATGCATTCAAATTGTGGTTGAATATTACGAAGCCATTTTGTATGTTTAATAACACTAATATCCTTTTTAACTATAAAGTTTAAATTAGAACTTGACATTAGTTGCATGCCAATCATGATTTCCGATATTGTTGCTCAGATTATATGTTCAAAAGTATGAAATACAAGGATTCTAGTCAAGCGACAGTACATCGACAGTTGTTGAGTTCAAGGACTTTAAACTACTCATGTTTTCTTGATTTGTTCTAAGATAACTTTGGCTTTCGGCTGAGTGAAATATGGATTCTGTTGACCATCAAAGTAAACTTATGTACTCATAGAGCAAAGCATTATTTCACATTCATTTGTCCGAGTAAAAATCGTTTAACTTTTTTATGCCTATCGAAACGACTTTTAACTTATGACAAGTATGTTTGCGTTATTTATTATAGCATCATTCTTGAATTTTGTTCTTATTACAGTGCTTTAGGCAACTTTTTTCCAATTCAAAAGTATATCCTAAACATACTAAAGAATATGTTTCATTCAGTTATATATATATATATATATATATATATATATATATATATATATATATATATATGAGCATCGGGTTTGAATACATTCCATTAACCTTAGCGAATGTCTTTAGTTTACGATATGTTTTGACACAAATAGTTTGCAATTGATTTACTTTTGACACTATGATTTGCCTAAAACATACGCATGATAGTGAATATAGTTTTTATTTACATATTATATTATCCTCTGGAGCCTAAGTTTTAAACCATATCATAAAGCTCTAAAAGTTATGATAAATTATTTTGCAATTGAAGCACTCATAATTCTTGGAGTCTTCAAACTACCTGAGATTGCTCCAAGCACCCCGTGTGTGCCAAAGGATTTAGCGGTTGGCTTGATCCACCAGCCATGTGTCCGATTCTTCCCGACAA
>MU261011.1:57500-70000 GCA_020310875.1 Ceratopteris richardii
GCCGCCCAATCAAAATTTTATTTTAAAAGTCACTCTTGTTCTAAAGTCACTACAAGACAAAGTAGCGAATTGTTGAGGACCAGTTCAAAAAGACAATCTTGGGACATTGAAAGGACACCAAGATTGTATTGCAGTTAGAGTGCGCGAACCGGCGGACTCAAACAAAAGGAAGGACAAAGGCTATTCTTACATGGGGAGTTGGGAGCAAGAGAGAGCTTCAGAGGAGCAAGAAAGGAAGCAAGAAGAGCCTCCAGTGTGCGACAACATTCAAGAGTGCAAGAGGTGCCAAGAGGAAGTGTGCAGAGAAGAGAGAAGGCTGGCTGGATTCCAAGAGTTCCAAGGGCTATTGCGTGCTTCGCAGTGATACCAATTCCTTAGCTTGGCGGAAGCTTAGTGCAAGGTGTGCACAAGGGAAGCGGGAAGCAAGTGAAGGATTGGAGGCCGCCGCTAGAGGACTTGAGATAATTGGTCTTCAGTAATTGATACTCTCTGAAGTTGTATTTAGTCATTGCGCAGTCATTGTAATTGTTGCAGGATAAGTAATATTCAAGGTTTCCAAGAGTATTCCTTTGCAGAAGTTCTCACTATTATTCCATTTTCATCATCTCTTTTTTCTCCTACAAACCCTCAAACTCCTTCTTGTCCCCGAATCCCCAACAAATTTGGCACGCCCGATGGGACTTCCAAGGAGCTTTGAGCATAGGAGACTACATATTGCCATTGGAGGACAACATTCCAGTGTCGACAACATTACTCCAGTGAGCCAAAAGGTACATCCTTCTATCAAGGTCTCATTCTAAGTGGACTATGAATAGCTCATGACCGCGACCCGGTCACAAACCTTGAGAATCAAGTGCAAGCAGACAAGAAGAAAGACGAATCGAAGATCATCGAGTCCACTTTCATCGACTGCATCGGTAGGAAGCATGGCAGGACAGGTGGACCTAGAAATCTTGCTCTCCAGGTTAAACATAAAATTCCCCTCCTTCAGAGGATTAGCCCATGAGGACCCAGATGAGCACATTCGACGATTTCTTTCATTATGTAAGACTAGGGGACTAATGGGTAGGGAAGATGCTTTCTTGATACTCTTCCCCGCCACATTGGAAGGTCTGGCAGACAAGTGGTTTAGTCAGTTTGCCGAAAATCACTTTACCTCTTGGGATTTGATGAAAGAGGCCTTTAAGAATCAATTTCAGCAGGGCAACACGGCTGAGATCATTATAGAAGAATTGGAAAACTTGAAGTTGGGTCCAGGAGAGAAGTTCCCCGAATTCGTGACCAGAGCAAAAGCATTAATGGCTAAATTACCGGATCCACCACACGACTTCTTTGTCAAGAAGTGGTTAGCCAAACCTTTACCGGTGGTCACCCAATGCAAAATAAAAGAGTTGGTACTACCTACGGCCTCTGTTGAGGAATTCATCAACACGGCCACCCGCTTGGAACAAATAAGGCACCAGTATGGTACAACGTCTTCCCAACTATCATATGGTACAGAACTGGAGGACCCAGTGAGCCAGTTAAGAAGGGAATTGGAAGGCTTGAAGAGGAATAAAGCCTATACAGAGGAGGAGACTACTGTAGCTCAGCTGAGAAGAGAGATTGAAGCCCTCAAGCTCCAAAAGGAAGAGGAAGCCCAAGCAGAGGAACTAGCTCAGCTGAGGCACGAGTTGCAAGAACTAAAAGGAGGCGGCATTAAGAACGGACTATGGTGCTCCATGTGCAGTAAGCAAGGACATATAGTAAGTGAATGTCCTTTGCTAAATGTGACTTGTCAATTATGCTGAAAGATTGGGCATGAGGCCCATGAATGCCAATCACGGGGAATACCGACAACGACATACTGGACACAAGGCGGGCTCTTGCCACCAGCAAATGTAATGGCAGCAGCAACAAACCAAGGTAATAACTATAATCCTAGACCAAGAACTAACCTTGCAAATGGGCCTAGAAGGCCAATTATTTGCTTCAGGTGTGGAGAATGTGGGCACTACCAAAGTAGGTGCACCCTACCAGAGAATGCACCGCCTTGCAGGAACTGCCCTGAGGCCAGAGACCATTATACAAATTGTTGTCCTAAGAATCAAGCCTCTTCATCAGGGCCCCATATCCAAATGATTTCTGTGCAGGAAGAAGAAATGGCAAATCAAGTTAAGGTGCCGTCACCATCTACCAGGGTGGTGCAGTTAGAGGAAATTGACTCTTTTACTGTGCAGACAAGAAGCAAGGGGAAGGCTCCAGTGGACGTGGGTCAAGAATCATTGATTAATGGATTAAACAGAGACAAAGGTGTGTCCGAAGACCTAGCCACCACAATTGCAGACACAAGGAAAAAGGAAAATTGCACAGGTACCAGTGATGCCATTGGACAGGCATTCAGCAGGGCTCATGAGGAGTTGGACAAGTCAAATGGAGCCCAAGCTCTTAAGGAATCAGAAGCCTCCAGACTGCTCAAGTCCATGAAAAAGGAGGTTAGTATTCTTGATTTAATAAAGATGGATGGGAAATTCAGGTCAGAATTATTACAGATAATTGATGAAGCTTCTACGACAAGCTTAGTAGCTAAGACTGCTATCTTACATCAAGGGATAATCAGGGGGGAAGCACCCCTTACAGATTATAAAATCCCTAGGCTTACAATATCAATCAAGGGCCATGAATTTCAAGGTGTCATTGTAGATGGTGGTTCTGGCATCAATTTGATGCCTGAACATACCATGAAAAGGATTGGACTCCACCCTTCAAGACCTGCAAATTTCACGGTCACTTTGGCAGATCAGAGCAAAGTAAGGCCCTTAGGGGTAATCCCAAAAGTTCCACTTGAAGTACAAGGTAATCTATTTATCCTGGATTTTGTGGTTTTAAGATTGCCCCAGGTTGAAGGAGGATTTCCTCTCTTAATTGGAAGACCTTGGCTGAGGCATGCCAGTGTCATTCATGATTGGGGTAAGGACACCATGTGGGTACAAAAGAAAGGGCAGGAGCTGACACAAATTCATTTAGAAGAAGGCCCAGACAATCAAGGAAACACTAGTATGATGCAAACAGTGAGCATTTGCATGGAAACAGAAGCGGAGGATCAACCCCAAATAGATTTTGAGGAAGAAGAGGATATTTTAAGTTGGCTTCATGCCGGCAACTCTTCTTCTTGTTTTGGAATTTTTCTTGATAATCCTGGTACATTTGGAGGCTATGATGAAGACAAAGGAAAGGTCCAGGTTGATGGATTGGGAGAGCCCATCACTGACCACAGAAGGGGCAGGAAGATACCCCTCAAATACAAATTGGAGGAGGATGTGTCAACATCAGATAACGAAGTTTCCCAAGCTAAAAGCAAGGTAAAAAATTCTGAGGTTGAATGTTCTTTCCCAATTCAAGAAATCCCTGCAGGATGGATGCAGGACAAGGAGGAAAACATCGAAGTTCAAAATACACCTGCTTATGAAGCAATGCACGAAAAGCTAGTAGAAGAAGACAAGGAAGCAGATGCACAAGAAGATAATCTGGTAACAAGAAACCCGGTTCAAGAAGTACATTTATGCACCCAAAACAATAATCACCCAGTTCTAGTGGCCACTTGGTTATGGAGCCACCCAAAGCTTCTGGAAAAGGTAAAATCATTCTTAACACAGTATGCAGATGTTTTTGCCTGGCATTATAAAGACTTAGAAGGAGTGCCTGCATCTTATGGAGAGCACAGAATTCCTCTGATTGAGGGAGCCAGACCCATCAGAGGAAGGAGTTATAGACTCAATCCAAAGTATGCCGAAGCTGTCTATGGGGAAATCCAAAAGACGGAAGATGCAGGAATCATCATTCCTGTGGAACACTCAGAATGGCTCTCGCCTATGGTTATAGTACCAAAGAAGAATACTAATAAAATCAGGATTTGTGTGGACTTTAGAGCTCTCAACAAGGTGACCATTCCAGACGGGTTCCCTATGCCTTTTGCAGAACAGGTCATTGAAGAAGTGGCGGGGCATGCACTATATAGTTTTATGGATGGTTTCAGTGGCTATAATCAAATATCAATACACCCAGAGGATCGTGAAAAGACTGCTTTTATCACACCGTGGGGAACGTATGTGTATGTAAAAATGCCATTTGGGCTAAGAAATGCTCCAGCCACATTTAACAGAACGGTCAATCTCATTTTTGGCCCCTTATTGCTGGAATCACTTAGAATCTTCATGGATGATTTCTCTTCATTTTCAGGATCTCACAAAGAAACTCATCTAGAGTGTTTGGACCAACACCTGAGACAGCTGCAGAATATTTTCCAAAGATGCAGAGAAACTAAGTTAAAGCTTAATCCAAATAAATGTCATTTCCTTGTGACAGAAGGAACCCTCTTAGGACATGTGGTATCCGCTAAAGGTATGGCCCCAGATCCTGACAAAATTCTTTCTATATTAAAGTTACCTAAACCCAAAACTCCTAAAGAGATCCAGAGTTTTTTGGGGCATACCGGTTATCATAGAAGGTTTATAAAAATGTATGCAGAGATAGCTAGACCTCTGACTAGACTCACAGGTAAAGAAGTACCTTTCAAATGGGAAGAAGAGGAGGAAAAAGCATATCAGACATTGAGGTCACGGCTAGTGTGTGCTCCTATCTTGGTCACCCCGGAGTGGTCAAAAATCTTTCATATACATGTCGATGCCAGTGCATATGCAGTGGCAGCAGTTCTGACTCAACCCAGTGAAGAATTTAAAATGGACAGGCCAATTCAATATGCCAGTAGAATCTTGACTAAGGCTGAAAGAAATTACAGTACTACCGAAAGGGAAGCACTAGCAATGGTCTTTGCAGTTCAAAAATTCCGCCATTACTTATTGGGGGTAAAATTTATTATTATATCAGATCACCAACCACTCAAGTACTTACTCAACAAACCACATGCTACGGGTAGAATATGGAGGTGGTTACTGTTATTCCAAGAGTTCGACTTCTCGGTAATCCATAAGCCAGGAAGAGAAAATGTGATGGCGGATCACTTGTCCAGAATAAATAGGAAGGATCAAACCAGTGGTATCAATGATGATTTCCCGGACGCACACTTGTTTGCTATACAACCTAAAGGATGGTATGATGACATCAAGCAGTTCATTAATACTGGATTGTATCCAGAAAGTGCTAATGCTGTACTAAGAAAGAGGCTGCTTATCAAGAGTAGACCATATACTTTCATTCAGGGTAAACTCTACAGACAGGGCAAGGATGACAGGATGAGGAAATGCTTAGAGGAAGATGAAGTGAGGGAAATACTGCAATTTGCACATGAAGGAACAGGTGGTGGGCATCTTCCAGGGCATATCATGAGCCAGAGAATACTAGATGCTGGTCTATGGTGGCCTACACTCTTTAGGGATGCAGATAATTGGAGAAAAACATGTGATGTGTGCCAGAGGTGTGGACCTAAACCCACCAAGCAAAGACATCACCCTTTGGTAGTTTCCACTTCTTGGCAGCCCTTTGAGAAGTGGGGATTAGATTTTGTTGGGCCTATATACCCTCCGGCACTTCCAAAAAAGGAAAAGTACTTACTGATAGCCACGGACTACGCAACAAAATGGGCTGAAGCTATTGCATCAACGGATTGCTCTGCACAAACAGTGGCTGACTTTTTGTATTGTAACATCATTTGCAGATTTGGATGCCCGCTGGAAATATGTACCGATCAGGTACTCATTTTGTTAACAAAATATTGCAGGAAATTTCCAACAGGTATCGCATTTTACACAGGACTTCTTGTGCATACTACCCACGAGCTAATGGACAAGCCGAGTCAACAAACAAAGTATTAATTTCAATGTTACGAAAAGAATGCATGTTACAGCCGACCTCTTGGGGACAGGCCTATCTGGGTACCTTATGGGCATACAGAATGGCCTATAAAGAGACTGGGTATTCTCCCTTTCAATTAGTCTATGGCTCGGTTCCTATTGAACCATTTGAATTCATCAGAGGCTCTATAAGAACGGAAAGACTAGAGAAAATTGGGATGGAAGTTTCAGCAAGACTGACTGCTTTGCATAAACTGGAAGAATCGAGAATTTTAGCCTCCAAACAGTTAGAGAAGCTGCAATTATACAGGAAGGAGACTCATGACAAAAATCTATGGCAAAACAATTTGAAGCCTGGAGATTTAGCCCTGCTACACAGACCACAAAATTCTAATCAAAACAAAGGGAAATGGATCCCTCACTAGGAAGGCCCTTTTCGCATTACGAAGATGCTGCAGTGGGGTGCAGTGCAATTGGAAACACTCGATGGCAACACCCTACCTTTAGTTAACATTTCCAGACTCAAGGCTTATTATCAAGTATCATAACCATTGCATTTTCCTTTATCTTGTTTTCTAATTGGTTTGGGATCGTTTTAATAAGTAGTAATAATCAGCTCAATGACTTTTCAGCACAGTTTTTTTTTATGAAGTTCATACAAATTGGGCGCACGTTTTTTCTTTTCTTCATCAATGAAAATCAAAAATAAAAATTTTAGCACAAGTTTTTCTTTTCCATCAATAAATCAAGAATTCACCACTTCATAAAAAGAAATTCATCACTTGAATGGCTCTTAGTTTTGCTAAGTAACTTTCAGTTTTGCCCTTTCCTTTGTTTGTCTCTCGGATGGATGAGATTAACATTGTCATCTCCTCTCTTTTTGATCACCTTTTTATGCTAGACCGCTCCTTCTTGAGAGGTGCTCCCTCGTTCGAAATAGCTATATAATATGGCCTCTTTCTTCATTCTTGCTTCAACATCCTCAAAATTCCGTTCTTATTCTCAGTGCACAAGCCAAGTCGTGCTTGGAAGCAAAGAAGAAGAGCATCTCACACCCTCTCCACCCCATCAGCTCCTCCCGCCACCACCCTCCCTCCTCCTTCCCCCTTTCCCTACTGCCAACACCCCCCTCACCCTCAACCCCCTCAACGACCCCCCTCTCCATCAACCCCCCTGCGGCACTCAGCCCCCCCCTCTCCAATTCAGCGCACCCACCTCGCCCCCCCCCCAACTTCGTCACCCCAACCCCCCCCTCACCAGCGCTCGCCCCACCTCACCACGCTCCCCCTCACCACACCCCCCTCACCGCGCTCCCCCTCACCGCACCCCCCCTCACCGCAACCCCCCTCACCCCACCCCCCCTCAACACTCCTCTCCCCCCCTCCCCTCACCGCACAACAGCGCCCCACCCCGCAGCCCCCCTCACCAGCGCCACAACCCCCCCTCTCACCAACTAAGCGCCCCCAACCCCTCCCCCCCCCCTCACCACACCGCACCCCTCACCCCGCCTCAACACACACCCCCTCATCATCCCTCCCCCCCTCCCCTCACCGCACCGCAGTGCCCCACCCCGCAGCCCCCCTCACCACGCCCCAACCCCCCCTCACCCAATAAGCGCCCCCCACCCCTCCCCCCCCCCCCACCCTCAACCCCCTCAACGACCCCCCTCTCCATCAACCCCCCCTGCGGCACTCAGCCCCCCCCTCTCCAATTCAGCGCACCCACCTCGCCCCCCCCCAACTTCGTCACCCCAACCCCCCCCTCACCAGCGCTCGCCCCCCCTCACCACGCTCCCCCTCACCACACCCCCCTCACCGCGCTCCCCCTCACCGCACCCCCCCTCACCGCAACCCCCCTCAACACTCCTCTCCCCCCCTCCCCTCACCGCACAACAGCGCCCCACCCCGCAGCCCCCCTCACCAGCGCCACAACCCCCCCCTCTCACCAACTAAGCGCCCCCAACCCCTCCCCCCCCCCTCACCGCACCGCACCCCTCACCCCGCCTCAACACACACCCCCTCATCATCCCTCCCCCCCTCCCCTCACCGCACCGCAGTGCCCCACCCCGCAGCCCCCCTCACCACGCCCCAACCCCCCCTCACCCAATAAGCGCCCCCCACCCCTCCCCCCCCCCCTCACCCTCAACCCCCTCAACGACCCCCCTCTCCATCAACCCCCCCTGCGGCACTCAGCCCCCCCCCTCTCCAATTCAGCGCACCCACCTCGCCCCCCCCCTCAATTTCGTCACCCCAACCCCCCCTCACCAGCGCTCGCCCCCCCTCACCACGCTCCCCCTCACCACACCCCCCTCACCGCGCTCCCCCTCACCGCACCCCCCCTCACCGCAACCCCCCTCACCCCCCCCCCCCCCTCAACACTCCTCTCCCCCCCTCCCCTCACCGCACAACAGCGCCCCACCCCGCAGCCCCCTCACCCGCGCCACAACCCCCCCCCCTCTCACCAACTAAGCGCCCCCAACCCCTCCCCCCCCCCCTCACCGCACCGCACCCCCCACCCCGCCTCAACACACACCCCCTCATCATCCCTCCCCCCCTCCCCTCACCGCACCGCAGCGCCCCACCCCGCAGCCCCCCTCACCACGCCCCAACCCCCCCTCACCCAATAAGCGCCCCCCACCCCTCCCCCCCCCCCTCTCCAATTCAGCGCACCCACCTCGCCCCCCCCCCCTCAACTTCGTCACCCCAACCCCCCCCCTCACCAGCGCTCGCCCCCCTCTCACCACGCTCCCCCTCACCACACCCCCCTCATCGCGCTCCCCCTCACCGGACCCCCCCTCACCGCAACCCCCCTCACCCCACCCCCCCTCAACACTCCTCCCCCCCCTCCCCTCACCGCGCGCACCCCCCCCTCAACGCAACCCCCCTCACCCCACCCCCCCTCAACACCCCTCCCCCCCCTCCCTCCCCACCATGCCCGCGGCCCCCTTCACCAGCGCTCGCCCCCCCTCAATTCACCGCACCCCCCCTCACCACGCTCCCCCTCACCACCCCCCCCCCCTCACCGCAACCCCCCTCACCCCACCCCCCTCAACACTCCTCTCCCCCCCTCCCCTCACCGCACCACAGCGCCCCACCCCGCAACCCCCCTCACCAGCGCCACAACCCCCCCCTCTCACCAACTAAGCGCCCCCCACCCCTCCCCCCCCCCTCACCGCATCGCACCCCTCACCCCGCCTCAACACACACCCCCTCATCATCCCTCCCCCCCTCCCCTCACCGCACCGCAGCGCCCCACCCCGCAGCCCCCCTCACCACGCCCCAACCCCCCCCTCACCCAATAAGCGCCCCCCACCCCTCCCCCCCCCCCCCTCTCCAATTCAGCGCACCCACCTCGCCCCCCCCCTCAACTTCGTCACCCCAACCCCCCCCTCACCAGCGCTCGCCCCCCCCTCACCACGCTCCCCCTCACCACACCCCCCTCACCGCGCTCCCCCTCACCGCACCCCCCCCTCAACGCAACCCCCCTCACCCCACCCCCCCTCAACACCCCTCCCCCCCCTCCCTCCCCACCACGCCTGCGGCCCCCCTCACCAGCGCTCGCCCCCCCTCAATTCACCGCACCCCCCCTCACCACCCTCCCCCTCACCACCCCCCCCTCACCGCAACCCCCCTCACCCCACCCCCCTCAACACTCCTCTCCCCCCCTCCCCTCACCGCACCACAGCGCCCCACCCCGCAGCCCCCCTCACCAGCGCCACAACCCCCCCCTCTCACCAACTAAGCGCCCCCCACCCCTCCCCCCCCCTCACCGCACCGCACCCCTCACCCCGCCTCAACACACACCCCCTCATCATCCCTCCCCCCCTCCCCTCACCGCACCGCAGCGCCCCACCCCGCAGCCCCCCTCACCACGCCCCAACCCCCCCCCCCTCACCCAATAAGCGCCCCCCACCCCTCCCCCCCCCCTCTCCAATTCAGCGCACCCACCTCGCCCCCCCCCCCTCAACTTCGTCACCCCAACCCCCCCCTCACCAGCGCTCGCCCCCCCCTCACCACGCTCCCCCTCACCACACCCCCCTCACCGCGCTCCCCCTCACCGCACCCCCCCTCACCGCAACCCCCCTCACCCCACCCCCCCTCAACACTCCTCCCCCCCCTCCCCTCACCGCGCGCACCCCCCCTCAACGCAACCCCCCTCACCCCACCCCCCCTTAACACCCCTCCCCCCCCTCCCTCCCCACCACGCCCGCGGCCCCCCTCACCAGCGCTCGCCCCCCCTCAATTCACCGCACCCCCCCTCACCACACCCCCCCTCACCGAAGCACCCCTCACCCCGCCTCAACACACACCCCCTCATCATTCCTCCCCCCCTCCCCTCACCGCACCGCAGCGCCCCACCTCGCAGCCCCCCTCACCACGCCCCAACTACCCCCTCACCAATTAAGCGCCCCCCACCCCTTCCCCCCCCCCTCACCCCGCCTCAACACACACCCCCTCATCATCCCTCCCCCCCCTCCCCTCACCGCTCCGCAGCGCCCCACCCCGCAGCCCCCCTCACCACGCCCCAACCCCCCCTCGCCAAATAAGCGCCCCCCCTTTTTTTTCCCCCCCCCTCACCGCATCGCACCCCCTCAACACCCCTCCCCCCCCCCCTCATCGCACCGCACCCCCTCCCCCCCCCCTCCCCACACCCCCCCTCAACATCCCTCCCCCCCTCCCCTCACCGCACCGCACCCCCCCTCAACGCCCCAACCCCCCCTCACCAAATACGCACCCCCCCCTCCCCCCCCCCCTTCACCGCATCGCACCCCCTCACCCCCCTCACCACATCCCCCCTCAACACCCCCCACCACAGTAGAGTGTGCAAACGATATGTTCCTCTTGCACTACGTGTGTGATTGAACGATTGGTAGCCGAGTGTTGTTTTTCTTTGACATAAGAAGCGATACCCCCCTCATCCTCCACCCAAACCTCCGTCGAGATAACATAACCACCCTCTCATCCTACACCCAACCCCCCCTCCGACCCCGCCAGACAACCCCGCTTCGCATCCATACCACCCCTCGCAACTCTCCGCCTCCAACCCCATCGAACCCCCTCCATCCTCCCCGTCCGCCACCCTCTTTCTCCCATCACCCTCCACCCCTCCACCCCTCTGCCTATCCCCATTTCCATCAATGGCGGACCCCGCTCCGAATGCTCGTTCCGATCCTCCCTCCACAATGCCCTCTGACCATCCCAATCCACCTCCTCCTTCATCGGCAGTACCATCAGTTCAAGCGACTCCAACAGCAACTATGGCCCTGGATCTTCCCATTTATTCCATAGACTCCGATTCCAGCTACCTTTATTCCCCGCCTCCCCTCCCTCACCCTCCTTCTCCTTCCCCATCTATGTCTCATTCATCCCACCCATCTTCACCAACCGGGGATTATATGCGCCTGTTTCTCCCACCTGACATAAACCTGCAAATCCGAATGCATCTATCCATCCCTACCATTGCCCTTCGTCAAATGTTTTCCATTGAAGATCTTCAGCAGGCGGGCTTGTGGGGCTTGGCTAATGTCTTCTTCAATAACCCCGCCAATTTTTCCCACGTTTATGAAGCTATCCGCCACTTCCCTCATTTTAGAACCGGCACTCTATTCATCCCAGACATTGCCGCCAGTATTGGGTCTCCCCTGATAGATTTTCGTGCTCCCCCTTTCCTATACTCTGGCCTATCCGCCTCGGCGACTATTGCCTTTTGTACCACACACTTTCAAAGTACTGCTCGATTTTCGCTCCGCATGACCACCCTTCTCAATGCGTTCATCTTTTTCTTCTTACTTCGCAGCCAAACCTCTTCCCTTCCCTGGTCAGATATTCGTATCGCCGATCCGCTTTTTTGCTTTCTCCATAGCCGTCCTTACCCTTACGCACATCTCATTTATAGTTCCTTGAATTTGCGCTCCCGTCGACTCCGCGAGTCTATCTCTAGAGGATCTCATGCATTTTCCATCTATTCTGCACCCTTCGTTGCTTGGCTCTATCGAATACCTGCACACTCGGCGCACAATGCTTCTTATTTACCTACCCACCCTGAACCTTCCATTGCTCCATCCCCCTCCCCCCCTCTAATCTCTATTGACTCAGCTTCCGCCTCGACACCCCACATCCGCGCCACCTGACGTAACTTCCTACCCTCCACAATCTTCTTCACCCATCCCTCCTGCCTCTACCACCTCTCCAATCATAACTAACCCCCCTGATGTAACTTCCTGCCCTCCCCAATCTTCTTCACCCATCCCTCCTGCCTCTACCACCTCTCCAATCATAACTAACCCCCCTGATGTAACCTCCATCCCTCCCCATTCCTCTTCGCCTATCCCTCCTGCCTCTACCACTTCTCCGTTCATAACTAATCCCCCTGATGTGCCCTCCTTCCCTCCCCAATCTTCTTCTCCTATCCCTCCTTCATCCACCACCTTTCCATTCATGACGTATCCCCCTGATGTAGCCTCCTTCCCTGCCCAATCTTCTTCCCCCCTCCCTCCTGCATCTACAATTTCTCCATTCATGACTCCCCCACCTCACGTCCCCTCCTTCACTACCCAATCTTCTCCCCCTTTCCCTCCTGTAACTACACATTCTCCATCCATGCCTACCCCTCCTATTATCCCTAGACCTCCCCTCTCTTCCGATTTCACCCCACTTATTCAAACACAGCTCAACCCCCAAAACCCCACCTGTATGCCACCAATTCACCCAG
>MU261011.1:92500-135676 GCA_020310875.1 Ceratopteris richardii
GACCAACTCTATTTACCATCTCTCTACGAAGCGGTCTCTCTACGAACGTCCCTATAGTGCGCAATTGCCGTCACATGTTTCTCTTTTTGCACAGATTCTTCTACGGGAATATCTAAGTCTCTCTCTGTCTCTGACATCTCTACTGCGTCGAGTACGCAAACAGCCGCCGCCATAGCTGTAGGAGTCGAGAGTACACATGACTTTCTCTCTCTATGATCTTCCGGGCTCAACTTTGCTAACAGCCGCCAAGTTCTCTCTCTGCCCATATGCCTAGGCATCAACCAATTCCATCTCTGCAAGGCTCTCTCTCTCATGCAAACTAATGAACATGAATAAGGAAAAATGAATAAGAGGAGGATAAGAAAGCATACTTGTAGAGTAGATGCACCAAGAAGATCAACGAGGAAAAACAAATGAGGTTTGGCCCTCTATTTATAGGCTTCCCCACCCTTCTCTCCTTGGGACGTTTCTCTAGAAGTTTCCAACCTCCCTACTCAACTTTCCGATTTCAGACGACCATGCATGTTCACTTACTATTCTTGGAAAATCTCATCTCTTAATTCTATTTTTTTTATTTTTCTCCTTTTTTTATTTTAGTTTTGGTTTCACACTGTATATACAAATTAATTAATCTAAGGGTTTGACCTAGGACTAACACCGATTTCAAGGATCTAAGCTAGGGATTTTAGTCAGGCAAATTAGGGCTTTGATCACAATCAAGTCAAACACATTAATCCAAGGGTTTATTTATAGTTTCGACCTAAACTCCAAGGGTTTCCAAGGGTTTCCAAGGGTTCAAGTCCATTTTTCATGGGGTAAACCCTCATTTTCAGTCAGTTTCAAGGGTCAAACCTATTGGTTTAAAGATTCAAAAGCTAGCATCATGGGTATTTACAAATGTACAAGCCTAATCAGCAAGAATCACACAGTTCCGCATCTCCCAGTCAATCAAATCAACCGAAACATATATAATTTTTGTCACTTTCTTAACCAAAATATCAAACAAAACTCATAAAATCAATCAACTTTGAAAAAAATCAAGCACACTTCCCTGCGGGATTTCATCCCAACATTCAGCCCCACTAAACCTGCACATCGTCCCAATAGGCCAACCTGCAACATGTAACAGAACCGTATCATGGTTCTTTTGAAAACAATTTTTTACTTTTTATGTTTTTCTTCTCAAAATCAAAGCGTGACTTCATGTAGTACATGCAATTTTTTATATAGATTGGTATAAATTTTTGAAAATTATGCAGATTCAAGCTTTACGAACATCATACTATGTTTCTGCGTCTGCAGTCTGACAAGTAATCACATGAATAAATCGTTACCTTTCTAGATCTTCTGTTTGTTCAACTGGTTCAGATCAAACTGCTCATTTTAAGTACTAGCATATACTTATGTTTCTACTAGCTCTGTTTGTAGAATATACCTCGATTCCTACTATTTATCTCCTACTCTCCAACCCTCCATTAGATCTCTTTCTTTTTCTTTTCTTTTTTCATTTTTCTTTTCTTTTTCACTTCATCTCAGCTCATCATTTATTCTTTTTATCTTTATTTCACAAATCGGCCTATGTCGAAATCGGGTGCGACTCATGGACTTGTCTGCCCGGCCAAGTTTACCCCACTGGTCTACCGACGCGACATAGCGCACGACATACACAACATCAGCCCTACATGAAATCGACGTCAGCTCGTGGCTCTGACCACCTGGCCAGAGTGACTCCACCTGCCTACCGAACCATGCAGGCACATGACAACAAATAGGTCAGGCCTACGACGGAAGAAGGAGGTCAAGCAGGAAGCCGGCACTGGGGTTGGATCAGGCCTCTCACTAGTGCGCGCTGTTCCGGCTGTCTTGCGAGCGGCGTCTGCGCGCTATCGTCGAGATTTTCTCTCCTCTCTCACTTGTGAAGGCCTACAAAAAACATATTTGGTGAAGGTAGCCAGAATTCCCCGAGAAGTCCAGGATGCATCAAGGATGTCAAAGGAAGGTCACATACAAAGTTTCAAAGAAATCAAGAAAGTCCATGGTAGCGGTCAAAGCTGGTCAAAGCTGGTCAAAGTTGGGAAATTAGGGCAAAAATTTCATTGTCACCAAATTAGATGAAAATCCATATACTTGTAAAGATTGTCAAAGGTAGTCTATAGCCCAAATTTCAACAGAAAATGGATTTTGTAGCACATTGATATGCTATGTTCATTTTGTAAAAATGTAATTTTTCTAGTTTGACCCTACAAATTCTTGTATAGAAAATTAAGTTAGCCATATGGTTTGGCATGTATAAAGACCATATGTGGCTACATATTTGTATAAAGTTTCAAGGCTATCCGAGCTTCCTAGACACCTTAATGCCACCTTGCAAGCTTCCAAATGTAGTCAAACTTGTACAAGTTAGATTCAGATGGGAGTTTTTTCTGCAGGAGATCTTTGGAAACATAGTCCTACAATGTTTCATCTTCATCAAAGCCTATTTGGAGGGTCAAAGAGTACAAAGTCCAGTTTTCAGGATCACCGCAGTTTTCTAGTTTAAGAAAATTGAAGGCTTGAATGTCTGCCACATGTCAAAATATGATTGAACCATGTTGTACGGTCAAGATGAGCTCATATTCAAGGGTGGAGATGCACTAAAGCATAAAGGAAGGAGGATCCACGAATCTTTTCCATAAAAGAAGACCTTTTTTACAATCAAAGATCAATAATGCAGCATTTCTCCAAAAATAGTGGCTTATCTTATCCGAATTGATGTCAGCACTGATCCGACGGTCCAGATCATCCCCAGATCCAATGGTGGAGAATGAGGGCGCCTAAATTTCACTCCTTTACACTAGATTTGATAGAAAGAACAATTCCAAGCCATTGATTTGATTAATCAAATGGTTGTAATCAAAAGTAGTGATCCTAGAGTTGAGAGTTGATTTCTCTAGATCCAAGGGCCCAAATTCATTCAAAAAACTATATAAACCCCCCTCCAAACTCCTAGAGCATCATTGTTAGGCATCCATAGGGCTCATGCTAGCTTACGGTTTCCTTGAGACGATCACCCTCGGTTGAGCGAGTGAGGATCCAAGGTGAGCTAGTATGAGTATAGAACCTAGTTTCAAATTTAAGTTAGAACTCCAATCTAGGATAAGCTCTTGAAACCAACATCTCTATCTTGACTCACCCTCGGTGGAGCGTGTGAGTGAGTTAGAGCTGATTTTAATGAGTCTTAGACTTCTTTAGTTAGACGTTACGAGCCTAGACAGACATAGGGTCACTGGAGTGGAACTCACCTTCTTACGTGTGACATTCGGTTGAACTGTCATGGTTTGAGGGTCGGAACCACCTTTGATCAGTAGACTGCTTAGCATGACGTACCACGACGATATTTTACATGTAACTTAATTCAAATTCTTTTAATTCATGTCACTTGTCACTTGTCTCTTGTCTCCTCTCTCAGTCTCTTAAGTATTTTTACATGTCTTCTATTTCTTCTATGTGTGAGAAGGCTCCGCAGTATTGCGTTGAACCAGTGAGGATGTTTCTTTGAGCTTGTGAGTGAAATCCATTATCATAATTCACTTGCATGTATATAATCCATACAAATCCATACATATTTATTAGTTTCTGAAAGTGTATAAGAAGCTCCAATATTGGACCATTCTTCCTTTCGAAACTGATTTATGTGTAAGGATTCCATCTATTCTCGTCATGCATACATATCATCCAAAGAATGCTATACATATGGATTAGAATTAGGAAGTGTTTAAGAAGCTCCTCCAATGGACCATTCTTCCTTCCAAATTTGATTCGTGTGTATGGTTCTCTTTCATTCTTATCATTCATGTCATCAATCTAACTTGCACACCTACATTCCCATTCCCATAATTATTTCAACATCTCTCTCTTCTCCATACTCAACATTAATTTCACCTTCACATCTTTAAACCTTCCAACATTCATTAGCTTCATACACCCTGTGTGTGCCACGACCGGACCCGATCCACCCGGATTGCGATCACCTCCACAGCGCTGGGCGCCTCGCCTATACTCTCTAGAGCGTGTGTCGGGAAGAAGGAGGTCAGGCAGGAAGTCGACGCTAGGGTTGGATCAGGCCCCTCACTGGTGCGCGCCGTTCTCCCTGTCCTGCGAGCGGTGTCTGTGCGCTCACCGCCTCGCCTATACTCTTTGGAGCGTGTGCGATCCTCGTAGGGCCCCCGCCTCTCGAAAGTGACGAGATGTGCGTGCGTACGCGTGAGATCGTAGGCATCGGGAAAGAGACAAATCCGATACAGCACTGATACTCAGAATTGTTGTGCGTACAAATCTCAATGATACAAGAGAAATGAAACTAGAGTCCTCCAATAAATCTGAATCATACAGTGAAGCCCGCTACAGTGCGGGTCGATAATATGGAAAACACACAGTGCAGAACAGGTGAATACAAATATAAGCCGCTGCTACAGTGCAGGTTGGTCGGATATAAACTAGACCCCTCGCTATAGTGCGAGAAATCGCCCACGGAACTTTGGCTTCGGTCTTCGGGGTCCAAGCTTTACTTCCAAACTTCGGTCTCCTCTTTTCTTCAATTATCTTCAACAAATGATTTTCTTCAGTTCATAAATCGCAGTAGCCTCCAATCACGCAGTAACCTGCACGAAGGTTCCACAAGAAGGACCACGGGGGAAAATCATCAGTACATTTGAGGGTTTTAAGAAAAATACACTCGAAAAACAAAACTATTACATATATATGCATTCTTTCTCTTTTGCACATTGTTCAAATCAATAGATTTTGTCACTTTGCATTAAACTTGAAAGAGAAAAAGTAATAATGCAATCTTCTTTGCAAAATTTACATTGAAACATAGGCCTCTCGAAATGAATGAGAATGATTCATCATTTTTTCTCTTACTCGTTCAGAATGAAAAATATAATTTGTTTTTATGGAAAACAATTTCTCATCATGTATCGTTTTTACATATTGAATTGGATTGAGCTATTTCTTAGCTGTCATGTTCAAAAGCAAAGCTAATCATTCAACTTCTTCAATTATCCAACTAAGTACCATGTAATTTTATACAATCATTTACATCTCAGATAGAAACTTTTGAAAAATCAATCACTGAGGTCTCCTATGCGCCTCCTCTCTCTCTCTCTCTGATGTTAATATGACCACGTGACTTTCGTCTCTTCCAACCGACTTCCTTTCTGATTTTCTGAAGCGTGCAACCGAGTCGTCATCCTCTCTCAACTTACAATGGGGCATATCTCTCTTCGATTCAGTCGCCAAGAGCTCCGTGGACCCGTTTTCTCTCTCTCTCTCTCTCTCTCTCTCTCTCTCTCTCTCTCTCTCTCTCTCTCTCTCTCTCTCTCATCGGTAGTTCTATATCGCCATGTAGTCGCGCTCCCAAAAAGCCACGAGCAGTCTTACAAGAAGCTTTTTGCGGAAGAGGGCCGGGTTTAGGGTTGTGTTGTCTCGCCGCGTCGTTGCAGGCTCTCCTCTCCTCCCCCCTCTTTGGGGGAGGGGCTCTTCGTGTGTGCATGACATCCCTCTCCTCTGTTGTATGGCTCTGTTCGAAGCCCTTAGGAATGGGTTCTCTGTCCTTGGAGATGATCAAAGTGCAAGCTTGGGTCAGCAACCTCATGGTAACTGCATTCGTTCTTCGACCCCCAACCCTGACATGGGAGCCAGGTGCCCTAATGATGAGTTCGACTCCTACTCTGGCAAGTCCTCTGCCTTCCCGCAGCAGAAACATTGAGAAGCTCTCTCTCCGTTGAGGTCATACGCAGACCTGGCAAGAACTAGGACCAATCATGATGATGCCTTCTTTGATATCCACCATATTGTAGGTAATATCAACTCAACTCTGTCACCTAACAAAGGGAAAGGTAAGGTTTCGGAAAACCCCCATGAAATTGTTCTTGATAATGTTCATATTGATGAAGAAGAAGATGCTCTGATCATTGAAAAATCGTCTCTAGATAACTAGCATGAACATCTCACTGATAGAGTGGTCATTGGTTTATGCCATGGACCTAGGCCAGCTCAAGAAATACTGAAAAGTTGGATTAGGAAACACTGGGAATCAAGAGGTCTGATAGTTAAACACATTCAATATTGCCCTAATAATTACTTCCTGTTCTTTTTTGAAGATGCTAACAGTGCCCTCCAAGTCATAAGTGAAGGTCAGTGGTTAATCAGAAATGTTCCGGTGTCTTTTTTCAAGTGGTATATTGGGTTCAATCCTAAAGGTCCTAAACCCACAAAAATCCCAGTGTGGGTGGAATTCCATGAACTTCCCATTGATTATTATCCTTGGGTTGAAAGTTTAGGGAAACTTGTTGGTAAAGTTCTTGGTCAAAAAAGCAGAAATAACATCATCAACCCAAGATGGGACCCCCAAGTGCTAATAGAAGTCGACATAGCTACTGAAATTAAACCTTTTATAGTTATTCAGGACTCGAACGGTAGAAAACTTCACACCCAAAAGGTTTTGTACCGTAACATCCCCAATGCTTGTTATAATTGCTACAAACAAGGTCATATCATCAAAGACTGTCCTTTACTCCAGGGGCAAAAGCAACAAGTAGGTGAAGACTCGGGTAAAGACTCCGTCTACTCTGTTCCTAATAATGGTCCCTCCCCCACCCCCCCTGTTAAGAGATTGGTTAATAAAGGTAAGAAGAAAGTTTCTAAGAATGATAATATGTTTGGTATGCTGTTGGAAGAAGTTCAGAACCCTTTTGAGGATAGTCCCAATCAATCTAACAACATTGGTCCCTCAGGCCCCAAAGAAAACATCAACCCTAATGTTTTGGCTACAGGTACTAACAAAGATGCTGCTAGTACTTCTAAGGAGCAACATAGTAAGTCTGAATCCGGATAGTCCCTAATAGGAAAAAAGAACAAAGTGGTCAGTATGTCCACTCATATTGACCTGAAGGGGAAGAATATCACTGAACCTCTCCCTTGTCCGGCATTATGTGATAATACTAAACTATCTGATGAAAGTTTCATGCAGGAATTAGATGCTATGGACCAAGACAAATTGGAATCTATGGATAACGACATTGTCAATGAGGACATTGTGTCAATGTCTCATGATGTAGATATGTCAAATCAATTGACCACTACAAGTAAAACAAAAAGGAAAGAAATAGTGAGATCATCTATCTCAGCAATTAAGCCTACCAAAAATAGTAGGAAATAATTTTTTAGGTTTTGCTGATGTCTAATCTTTCTATTCTTTCAATAAATGTTAAGGGGCTTACAGATCCTGTAAGACCTAGAATGATTAGTAGGTGGATTCAGTCTTTACATAGACTCCCTGATATTATTTGTCTTTAGGAGGTCAAAACTGGTGGTGTCTCTCTTAAGTTTAATCTCAATATTCTATCTAATCACTTCAATTGGCATTTCACAAATCATCAGGATGGTAAAGGTGGTGCAGTGATTGGTGTCACTAAGTCCCTGGCCCCTACTCTGGATGGTATGTCCTCTAGTAGCACCAATCAATGGTGTTCCATCAGGTTGGGTAACCCCTATAACCTTTCTATCATTTTTGTTTATGCTGCTAATAAAAGTATGAGTAGGAAAACCTGTTGGGAAGAGATCAGTCAAATTCATGGGCCATCTATCATGATTGGGGATTTTAATATGGTCACTTGCAAAAAAGACAGGTGGGAGTGCAAAGGTAACATCATTAATGGTTCTGAGAAAGCTGCTTGGAGTGAGTTATGTAACCTGCATGATTTTGTTGATGCTTCTCAAAATTCTGGGTATACTTGGTCCAACAAGCAAACTGGTATAGCTTACACTGTTGCTAGACTGGATAATGCTATGTCAATAATAATATTCTTCAAAAAAGTTGGGAGGTTAGTGCCCTTACTGATGGTTCCCTTTTGATTTCTGATCATAAACCTCTTATTGTCACCATTAGAATGGGTAATCCTTCCTTTAGGTCTGAATGGCCTCATATCGATGCCAACCTTCTTAAGCTTCCTTGTATTAGGTGTGAGACTAAAAGGATTTTTTCCCAACATTTTTCCACTACTAGGTCTCCTAGGTTGGCTTGGGAAAAAGCGATTAAAGATGTTCAATGCTTGTTTACCCACTTTAAGAAGCAAGCTAGAGAGTCTAGAGCTAAAAGATGTAGTGCTATTGTTGATAATTTAAAAGCTTTGGATGTTACTTCTCAAGATTACCAAATATTACACTTCATATTGTGCAATGAGAGTTATCTTGAAGCTAGTTACTCTCTTGCTTCATCAAAAAAATTTTGGAGTGAGAAAATGGACAAGAACAACAAACATATGTTTTCTCTTTTGAGAAAAAACAAAGTCAGGGACTTCATACGCAAGTTGAAAAAAAAAAAGAAGGTGGTCACACTTTAAATATTGAGGAGACTCTTCAGGAGGCTAAAAGCTTCTTTATGGATGTTTTCTCTGGTTCTCCCAAGTGGGGGGAGGATATCCAGAGGGCCAGGGCTACTATTGCTTTGAAAAGGAAAAAAATGATTCGTGAAAGCCTGGTTCCCATTCTGGACCTGCCCCTCACTGCCGGTGAGCCCTCACTGCCGGTGAGCCCTCAGTGCCGGTGAGATCAAAGAAACCATTTATAAATTGAAACCCTGTAACTCTCCAGGAATTGATGGATTGCCCAATGAGTTCTTCATGATGCTTTATGAGTTCCTCACTCCTTATATTCTCTTGGTGTGGGAAGAGGCTTCTAGCAAAGGATTTCTCCCTTGTCACATTAACACTGGGGTTATTAGACTTATTCACAAAAGGGGTAGCAAAGATGACCTTAACAACTGGAGACCTATCACTTGTCTCAACACCATCTACAAGATTATAGCCTCTACCATAGCTAGAAGACTTAGTACCATGATGAATAATTTTATCCTCCCTGAGCAAAAGGGATTCATCAAAGGTAGATACATCCTTGATGCTATTATTGCTCTTTGGGAAGGAATGGACAATGCTAAGGAGCTGGACCAAAACTTTTATTTTTTTAAGATTGACTTTGACAAGGCCTATGACAGAATTGAATGGGAGTTTATTCTTCAATCTCTTCAAGACCTGGGAGCTGGCAAAAGACTCATAAAAAATATTAGTACTCTTTTTGGCAATGCTTGCTCTAGGGTTGCCATCAATGGGCATATTTCTGACCCCTTTACTCTCAGTAGATCCATTAGACGGGGTTGTCCTCTTGCTCCTTTGTTATTTGCCATTGCTAGTGATGCCTTGGGGTGGTTGGTGAAAGATGCTATGAACATGGGATTAATAAAAAGGTATTAATGTGCATAACTCCCCTTCCCCTCTTGGGCTTCAAATGTTTGCTGATGATACTAATGTTGTTCTTAATGTTGATGACCTCTCTGTGAATACCTTTCTGGAATGCTTAGAGACCTTTTGTCTTGCTAGTGGGTCCAAAGTTAACCACACAAAAACTGGATTTAAAGGTTCTAATGATGTCATTCCTGACTGCATTTCTAGACTTGGCTGCAACATCATCAAGGATGGGGAGATCTTTAGATTGTTGGGGATTCCCATGGGTTTTCAGATAAATTTTGCTCAAAGGTGGGATTGGGTGGTTGAAAGGTTTAAAAAACACCTGCTTTTCTGGTATGATGCTAACAGCTCCCTCCCCCATAGAACTTTTGTTCTTAATCACTACATCCTTCCTAAGTTGGTTTATTTCTTGGCTTGTTGGTCTCCTTCTAACAAACAGCTTGATCAGGTTATCGGTCTGGCCAGGAACTTCTTATGGGGTAGCAGGTCTGAACAAAAAAAAGTCCCTAAGGTGGCCTGGAAAATATGTTGTCTTCCTAAATATCAAGGTGGACTAGGTATTATAAATCCTGTGAAAATGGCTGATAATTTGGCTGCTAAATGGATCTTGAGATGTATTAGTTGCAATGATGTGTGGGCTTGTCTCATTAAAAGAAATACTAATAGATTCTTTCTGTCTGATTACAAAGCTTGGAAGAATATCAACTTATGGGATATTTTAATTTCTCCTCACCATATCACCCCTATTGGTAGCCCCTTAGTGTGCAGGATGTGGCAGGCCTGGTTCAAAGCTAAACAATCTTTTAACCCACCTAAAGAATTTTCTGGTTCTCTTCTTTTTTATATGCAGGAATCTCCATGGCTGGGCTGGTTGGCCTTCAATAACAAAAAAAGTCTGGCTATCAAACAACACAAATGCCATAAAGCTGGAATCACTACTTGGAACAATTTTATGTGTGGTGAAAGAGTAAGGAATGCTCAAGATGTCATTTTTGTCACTGACTTATCTATGTCCTGCCTACAGGTGGTTCTCAATCATAGGAACCTTCTACTTGAAAAGATGGATAGTTGGCATAGGAATAAGATGGCATTGGTGGATATTGCTGCTGTCATTTTCAAATAGTTCAAGAAAGACAAAGGAACCGTTGTTCAAATTCTGAACAAGCTTAATACCAGGTGGCAAGTTAATTGGTCTTCTCGCCAATGGACCTACAGATTCAAAGCTATGTGGGCTTTCCCTGACTGCAGCAAACATTCCTTTCTCCAATGGCTGATGGTGCACCATGGCCTATGGATTGGACACAAAGTCAGGAAAGTTTATACTAATGGTGAGACCTGTATATTTTGTGGCCTTGTGGAGGATGTTCCACACCTTTTTTTTGAATGTCAACATGCCAAAAAATTCTGGACTCCTGTGGAAAAATATTTACAAGGTAATGGCTTCCCCCATCTAAGCAAAATGGAGGTGATTCTTGGTTGCTGCAGGAATTTGGACATTCTGTTATGGAATATCTGGAGGGGTCACATTCTTTGGAACATCTGGCTCAGTAGGAATGATGCTATGTTTGGCAAAAGAAGGAGAAACTACCTCATTTCCCTTCCTGAAAAACTGAAAAAGGCCTCATTGGCTTGTATTAGAAAAATCAAATATGCCCCATGTAATAGTGATGATGTGTACAAGGTTCTAGCTGAAAATTTGCCATCCAGATGGAAGAACCTCCTAGCTGCTCAGTACTCTTGTAAAAGATTTGCCATGTACTATGATTTGTAACCAAGCCCTTGGAGTAGGTGTCTCCTGTCCAAGGCACATTGTATAAGGCCACCATTAATATAAATTTTTCCTTGTTCCTTCAAAAAAAAAAAAAAACTCTTTGTGTCTCACCATCTGAAGCTCTCTCCTGGCAGTCCACGTGCGCAAGCACCTCTCTGTTTGAGGGTCAGCCGCCAGTCATAACTCTGCAGCTCGGGGCTCTCTCTCAGTCTAGGACCGTGCAGTCGACTTCTTCTAAGTTCTCCGCTTTCCGTGATTATCCTCTCTCTAATTAAGCTGACTATGCCTACTCATTTTCTGCCTATAGCAGCCGCACACAGCGCCATTCACTCTAGAGCGTCAGCCGCCTGCAATCTCTGTCATCCATGCGAGTTCTCCGACACTCAATCCGTCAGCATCCGATCTTGAGTTCGCCCCTCAGTTCTACAATTCAGCGTTTCCCGGATTCTTTGTCTCCCTTGAAGCACTCAGGAGACGCCGCCTACTCTCTATCTCCCTCTCTCTCTCTCCGTAGCCACATGTTGCAAAGACCATCAACTACCGCCACAATATCTCTTTGATGTTATCTACCCTTTCTCTCTCTGTGTGGCAATACAGCAGCCGACACACAATCCTCCGCGTTTTGTTGTGCGCAACTAGACGGACGCACACCCGCTGGCCTCCACGTCTACTTTTGTCTTGGTTGTATCGTGATGGGTGCAGACTGCAGCCAGCAGATGCCCGAATCTGTCTCCACAGCCATCTCTCTGCGTGTGCACCTAATTCTATCTCCGCCCCTCTCTCTCTTTCATGGATTCGCTGCGACATGCTATCACTCTATCCTTTCTCTCTTCCCTTCGTGCATATACACTCAATCGAACATATATACAATAGCAGAGATACATACACCCATAAGTCTAAAGTCTAAAGCATCATGACACACATCTAATGGATCGAAAAGTTTTACACCTCAAGTAGAGCAATAGATGCATTCTCACAGAACTCATACACAATTAACCGAAAGACTACCTTCACCTTGGGCATCATGGAAGTATGAAAAAGGAAGTAAAACGTAAATGAAGAAGTAAGGTCAAGGAGCATACCTGTAGGAAGGTTCTACAAGAAAGACCACGGGGAGGAACAAATGAGTTTAGGCACCTATTTACAGGCCTCCCCACCCTTGGACTTTCCTCTAGAAACTTCCAACCTCCTTAACCAGCTTTCCAATTTCAGACGACCATGCATGTTCACTTACTATTCTTAGAAAATCCCATCTCTTAATTCTATTTTTGATTTTCTCCTTTTTATTTTTTCTAAATTAATGTTTTGGTTTCACACTGTATACAGGGTTAATTAATCTAAAGGTTTGACCTATGGAAAATGGCAATTCCAAGGGTCTAAGCCAAGGTTTTTGGTGGGGAAAAACAAGGGTTTACTCACAATTAACTCAAACATCTCAAATCAAGGGTTTAATTACAATTTGGACCTAAACTCCAAGGGTTCCCAAGGATTCAAGTCCGATTTTTCTATGGGCTAAACCCACATTTTCAGTTAGTTTCAAGGGTCAAACCTAAGGTTTTCATGGGTCTAATGTCAGTTATTTACACGCACGGTTCTAACACACATCTCTAACATGGTTTCTTATCTCACAGGCAATCAAATCAATCAAATCATGCATGAAATGTACCCTCTTTAGATAAAAACATCACACAAAACTCGTAAAATCATTCAACTTTTGAAAAACAATTAGTGAACACTCCTTGCGGGATTTCATCCCGACATTCGTCCCCACTAAACCTACACATCGTCCTGATGGGCCAACTTGCAAGATCTGACAGAAGCGTATCAGGCTTCCTTTGAAATCTCTTTACACTTTTTATGTTTTTCTTTTCAAAACTCAATTCATAATCTCATGCGGTCATGCAATTTTTATAAAGATTAGTATGAATTTTAGAAAATTTGATAGATTCAAGCTTCACAAACATCATAATTTATTTTTGCGTCTGCAATCTGACAAGTAATCACATGAGTAAATCGTTGGCTTTCTAGATCTTCTGTTTGTTCAACTGGTTCAGATCCAACTACTCATTCTAAGTACTAGTATATACATATGTTTCTACTAGCTCTGTTTGTAGAATATACCTTGATTCCTACTATTTATCTCCTACCTGTCCAACTCTCCATTAGATCTTTCTTTCTTTTTCTTTTCCTTTTTCTTTTTCTTTTTCTTTTCTTTATTTTCCACTTCATCTCAGCTCAACATTTTTCTTTTTATCTTTATTTCACAAATCGGCCTACGTCGAAATCGGGTGCGACTCATGGACTTGTCCGCCCGGCCAAGTTTATCCCACCTGTTTGCCGATCCGACATAGCGCACGACATACACAACGTCAGCCCTGCATGAATCGAGGTCAGCTCGTGGCTCTGACCACCCGGCCAGAGTGAATCCATCTGCCTACCGATCCATACAGGGGCATGACAACAAATAGGTCAGGCCTACGACGAAACTAGCTACGGCTTGTGGCCTTGATCGTCCGACCAAGGTGGTTCCACCCGCCTACTAGCCCATCGTAAGGCACTAACAACATACACACACATATAAGCTGGCTTGAGTATGAATGTCTTTCTATAACTCATGATCCATATTGAGGTAAGACCTTGCAAGAAATAAATACCAGAATCCAAAGTTTCCCACTCACTAAGTGTTCAAATCAATCAGCATATACATGCACTCGGTCTAAGCATGCCATCTCATTCCCAAGCTTTCACTCTCAAAAGTCTCTAGTCCACTAACTGATCCCATTCATATAATTCCTAGTCACTCATGCTTCATGCAAACCCATAATAGATATTTTCTATCTTTATTCTACATGATTTTCATAAATCCATACATATCTTTATCACACACATCAATGTAATGCATATGCTCTTTTAAAAAGAAAACAGATCTCAAATCAAAAAACATTTCACCTGATCATTTTATCCAACATCATCATTGATTGATCCATCTTTTCTTTATCTTCATGATCCATTATTCTTCATCAGCATGAGCCTCAGTGTGATCAGCATCCTCCAATGTCATCAGTATCCTCCAGTGTCATCAGTATCCTCCAGTGTCATCAGTATCCTCCGGCATCATCAGTATCCTCCAATGTCATCAGTATCCTCCAGTGGCATCAGTATCCTCCAGTCTCATCAGTATCCTCCAGTGTCATCAGTATCCTCCAGCATCATTAGTATCCTCGAGTATCATCAGTATCCTCCAGTGTCATCACTATCCTCCAGTGTCATCAGTATCCTCCAGCATCATCATCATCATCATAATCATCATAATAATCATCATCAATGATCATAAACCATCATCATCAATCATTTTTAATATCAATCATTATCTTTTATCATCATCAATCATCATAATCCATCATCATCAATCATTTTCAGCATCAATTATTATTTTTCATCACCATCAATCATCATAATCCATCATCATCAATCATAATCATTCATCAATCATCATCTTTCATTATCATCAATCATTATCATCATAATCAATAAACATCAACTATCATCATCATTCATCATCATCATCTTTCATCAACATTCATCATCATACATCAATCATCATTCATTAAACATCATCATAAATCATTCATTAATCATTATCCATCAATCATCATCATTCACTAATCATATCATCAATCATCATTAATCAATTATCATCAATCATCATCATCAATCATCATTAATTGTCAATCATAATCAATCATCAATCATAATCATTTATCAAGCATCATCATTCATTAATCATCAATCATCATTCAATATTTGCAAATATATCTTGGAAAGTTAGATTTTTAGTTCTCTTGTTCTTTTTCAAAGTCTTAGAAGACTTTGGAGTCATCTTTCCATTTCCTTCAATTTGCTTAATAATTTCCTCAATCAACTGTTTTTTCGCTTTGTTAACTCGTTTATCAAATTTTGTATCTTCTTGAATTTCTTCTTCACTCTTTTCATGTTCAATTTTTCTGTCAAAGTTCATTTGAGACTGTAATTTTGCAACTTTCTCTTGATCAAATAGATTCTCATTAGTTAAAAGGTTTGGATCAAATGAGACATATACATCATGATCTTTCTTTGATTTCTCTTGATTTTCTCTTTAAGATTCTCTTTTATGATCAGTTTCTATTTGCTCTTTTAATATCTGCTCAATATTTTGTTTCTTGACCTTGATTAGTCTACCTTTGTTTTCTTTAGTTGGCTTTTCTTGACTCTGAATAGATAGCATACTCTTTTCTTCCTCAGATCTATTATCATCATGAGTCTTTGGTTTCCATATCTTTTGAATTGATTTTGATCTAGTTTTAGTATCTTCAAAATATTCCTTCATGCCACCTTTTCCTACATTTAAATGCAAAGGTATCTTTTCTTCATATTTGCAAATTTTTCCTCGATATTCACTTATCGATTTCTTTCTACATGCACTTTCATATGCCATGCAATCCCAAAACATATGTCCATACTGATCGCACCAAAAACATCGTATAGGTCTCATCTCAGTCCAACTTGATTTCCTAGGCATCACTCTAGGCATGGATCTTCTAAGACCTAATGAATCTTTGTGTGCAGATATCCCTTGGACTTTTACCTCATGCTCATTAACACATTTCGATGTTTGTAGGTCATTAACTTGTTTGGTCAACAAATCAACTTTATTTCTCAATTCAGAATTCTCATAATCCATTTCATTTTTTAGGTCTTTAATATTTATGCCCATTAATTGAATAGTGTCTAATATTGCATTTATAGTCTGCACTAGGGTCATCACAATGCCAAATTTTGATTTTATAGATTCATTTGTGTTTATTTCTATTTCTTTAATTCGCTCTTCATATCTTCTAAACTGTTCCTCAATCATTTCCTTCATTTTTATTTTCCCTCTTGTTATGTTCTAAGATATGGACAATGTAGATTTCTAATCTATGAGTCAATGGAACAGTGCACACTCGTATGATGAAAATTTATGCACAAAGTGGATAATCAAAGTCAGAGAGTCAAAAGCAGTCTTTCTATTCAAGTGTGTGGAACAATGCAAATAATTCAAATAACTTAAAATTTTGGTACCTGGAATATCCGATGTGACGTCGAGGTTCCTGTCTGTCTTCTCAAGGAGTGGGTGATGCATCGAGGATCACCGGGCGACTGCCTCGCTTCACGTCGGGTTTAGGTGTGTTGGGAAGAAGGAGGTCGAGCAGGAAGCCAGCGCTGGGGTTGGATCAGGCCCCTCACTGGTGTGCGCCGTTCCCGCTGTGGGAGGGATTTCTGACGACTGGCGGATCAATTCAGTCGTCTCGCAATCGGCGCACGTTGGGTGACTATGCAGAACAAGTATAACTTTTCCTAAGGTCCGTAGGGTAAAGATTTCCTATATCTTTCTATAGCGTCCAAATAAGATGGTGAGATAAGTTTTTCACTAACTACTTGATCTTTAATGCATTCAGTTTCGTTTGAATCTTCTTGAAAATTATCGTCGTTTCTATCTACAGTTGGTGGGAAAAGTTCTTCACTATTCTCAATGCTAGGTGGAAGAGTGGAAAGTAAATGTAAAGTTCTATTAGGATCATGCAACGTTTCTTTAACTATCTTATTTTTAACTAACTCTTCAACTTCCTCAACTGGTTTAGGAAATAATAACTCAAATGTAGCTGGAGGTAGAAAGGAACTACTTGAAGAAGCCTCTTTAGACATAAGATGAAAATGACACTAGATTAATGATCAAATTCCTATACACACTTATCAAATAATGTCATAAAATGATAACCTATCCAAGCTTAATGAATAACCTATACAAGCTACTCAATAGTTTAAACTAAGAAATTCTTTTCGCTGCAAATCTTCAGTTCATCAACAGGACTGCAATTCTTCAGAAAATCACATATGAAAATCACATGAATCTCCAGTTCGCCAACAGCTCTCTGAAAATCACATGAAAAATATTAGTATGCATTTATAAAATAATTACACTCACTTAAAACTTAAACAAATTTAGTTAAATCATTTATTTAAACATACATAAAACAATAAAATAATACATTCATACAATTACTTTAGCATACATAAATCATTCATATAAGTACATTGTTTCACATACTTATACATATTTAAACATATTATATAAGCTAACATGCATATACATACACTTAACATAAATGACACGCATACCACACATAATCATATATTCACAAACACACATGCAAAACATACATGCATTACCATAACTTTCATGCAAACATGCACATGCATAAATGATCATGCATACATATATATGGACTAACATGCAACAAGCAATCATACACATGCACTAATAACCATGCATCAAGATACATGCATATACATAAGTGGACATACATCCCTTAACATGTAAACATAAATTACATGCACACATACATTATATACCATGTATATACATGCATACATAACTTAGATATCCTAATATAACTCAAATGCATGCATATTCATGTATAAGTGAACATGCATACATACACAACATACACATATGCATAAATACTTACACTAACACACATGCATATATCATACATATACATGCTTACATACATGACATGCACACATTCATGCATAAACATGTATACATAACATACATACATATGAACATGCATGCACTACCTTACACCCTTCCACACATACACTCAGCTCATGCACTAAATGAACATGCATACAACATGCCTACATGCACTAAATGATCATGCATACTCTCATGCATACATGCACATGCATAAACACACACATGAATGATCATGCTTACATGCACATGCAATAGCAACCATGCATGAACATACATGCACAAACATGCATCAAGCAACATGCATGATATGTATACATAAATGCAGACACTATCCTACATGCATAACATAAATCAACATGCATGCTTACACATAACATCTAAAATAAATACATTAATTGACATGCATGAACTAACATGGATAAATTTCTAACATGCATTAGCTAAATATACATTTACATGCAAAACCATATTCATGCACTTAATATACATCTAATATTCATAAACATACCTATCATTTACATGCATATCCTATCATCTATCATACACTATCTTAACTAACATGCATTAACATTCCTAACTTCTAACATGCACTACCTAACATATACATTCATTACTTAACATCTAATAACATGCGTATATACACTATCATGTCTAATATGTACTAACATACCTAACATGCACTAACATGCACTAAAATCATACATGGGTTTATGCACTAACAACTAACATGCACTAAGTTCATGCACTAACATCATACATGGGTTTAAGAACTTAGGTCTAACAACATCTAACATGGGCATATGCACTTACTAAATGCATTTCTAATAGGTTCTTATCATGCTAAAGGTTGAAGAAGCTTGGACTTAGGGTAAGGTAAAGAAAGAAAAGGATCAAAGAAGATAGAATAGGGTAAATATTTGGTTCGGGTAATCCTTCTTGTCTCTTACTTGTGAACATACAAAAAACATTAGGATAATCAAATCATACATTAAGCAATCAATCTAATTAAAAACACACACTCACTCATACATAAATAGATACATAAACATATATACTTATATTAAAACAAATACATTTAAGTTATAAATATTCATATGCACACACATACATAAATACATATACAAAAACATAAACATATATTAAGTCATCCATATACAATTATATACCTTTACATATGCATTCCATATTTTTATTTTAAGTATAAATATACTTAAATATCATAAAACATCATAGTTTAATATATAAATAAATTATTTAATTTAACTAAACTATAAAGTAAAAATATATAGAGAAAAAAAACATGATAATATAAATAAAATAAAATAAAAAAGAAAAGAAATGAAAAAAAAACTCTCTTTCTTTCTCTCTCTCTCTCTCTCTTTCTCTCTCTGCTACGCCCGCAGCTTTGTTGCGCCGCCGGCAGAGGAGAAAGGGAGGAGAGGGAATAAAATAAAGAAAAACAAAACAAAATGAAAAAGAAAAAAAAAAAGAAAACTCAGTCTCTCTCTGTACCTTTCTCTCTGCCTCCCTCTCTCTGTCTCTCTGCTGTGCGTGCAGCATTGCTACGCCGCCGGCAGAGAAAGGGAGGGAGAGGGAAAAGAGAAAAAACAGAAATATATATATATATATATATATATATATATATATATATATATATATATATATATATATATATATATATATATATATATATATATATATATATATATTAAAGAAGAGGAAATTTAAATAAATAGAGAAAAGGACAGTATTGAAGTAAGGAAAAGAAAAAAGAATGAGGAAATAAGAGGAAAAAAATCAACAATGCCTCACTTTCTGCATCTTCAGAAATAGAAAAGAAATTTGCTTTCTAGAGAATAAATGACAAAAGCAAGAGAGATGGCCTTCTCTCTCCTCCTGTGAGAGGACTGTCATAGAACTATGTGCAAAATGTGACTATAGTCTAGAGCAAAATGTAAGTACCTGAAAATCACATGAGCTTGTGAGTACGTACTCCCCTCTTTAAATAGATGAGAGTAGCCCACCATAGCCCACATTTATCCTTAGATAACTGAACCAACCTACCTAAATTAAGTCCTCTTTAACTAAACAACACTCAACCAAAAAAAAAGCATGGAAACTTCTCCAATTTGATTTTACCCAATTTTCAACCATTCATTTAAATATTCAATGGACCATAGTCTTTTGATTTTAAATAACCTTTCACTTCTTTTTTTCTAAATTTATTTAAATACTAGACTTTAGAATAAATACTAAACTTTAGTCTAAAATTAATTTAACCCATCTAAATTTTATTTATAACGATAAGCTTAGTGGAAATAATTAAATAATATATTTTTCTATTTGAATTATTTTGCTAAGGTTCCTTATGATATATTTAACCTATTTAATAATTCATTTATAGATTTTAACCCACTTATTTAATCAATTAACCTTAGGTTTACCCTACAACTAGCTTCAAATCACATCAAATAACTTCAACTAACCCATAAACCTATTTTCTAACCTTCCATAATCCTCTAGAATTAATATTAAACCCTTAATTATCCTTAAAATTTAACTAGAATCCTATAAATCATGCTCAAAACATTCATTTAGCCCTTAATTACTCTTGCATTACTTTCAAAACATAGAAAACCCCTTAACTAACCCTTGACTTTTCATCTATACCCTTAATAAATACTTCCCATCCTGATAATATTCAACAAACTTCTTTTCCTGCAGAAATTAAAATTAAACATTAGTCAAAAATTTCATAATTTAACCAAACTTATATCAATCAAATAATCTTTTAATTTTTGAAATATTTTAAGAGTAATAAATTCTCTCAGACATCCGCCCCCACTAAACCTACACATCGTCCCGATGGGCCAACCTGCAGATTCAAGTGGAACAGATCAAATTCTTTTGAGACTAAGTTTTATTTTTTTTTAAATTTTATTTCATCATGCATTCAAACTTTATGCAATTAAAAATATTATTACAAATCATTTAAAAAAAACACAAAGTAGATATAAGTTATAAAAATATCTTATCATATTTCTGAATCCACATTTAAACAAGCATTTATAAGAATAAATCATAAGTCTTATAGTCCTTCTGTTCATGTCACTTGCTTAGAATAAGAAATTTATCTTGTGCATATACAAAAAAAATTTCTCATCAGGTAATAGAATTATATGCCTCTTATTTTTATTTCCTATGGTCTGACTCTCTTTTCATTGCTTTTTTTCTTTTAATATCATTTTTCTTTTACTTTTTTACTTCATCCCAACTTAGCTTTTTCTTTGATTTTCACAAATCGACTTATATCGAAATTGGGTGCGACGCCTGGACTTGTCCACCCGGCCAAGTTTATTCCACTTGTCTACCAACCCGGCATAGCGCACGATAAAACTATGTCAGCCCTACATGAAATCGACGTCAGCTCGTGGCTCTGATCGCCCGACCAGAGTAACTCCACCCGCCTATCGACCTATGCAGGCGCATGACAACATATAGGCTGAGCCTATGATGAAACTAGTGTCAGCTCGTGGCCTTGATCACCCGACCAAGGTTGGTCCACCCGCCTACTAGCCCAACATAGCGCACCAACAACGAACACATACATATATGCTAATTGGGTATGAAGTTTTCTTTATTTTTTTTATTTCATTTAGAGGTCAGATCTCATAAGAAATAAATAGCAGAATACAAAATCCCATATACTAATGGATAAAATTTTAAGCATATACATGTATTCAAAATAAAGTTACCTTTTCGTCTACAAGCTTCCAATTCCAAAATTTCTATCTAACTTTCTGATTCAGTTCATATAAATACGAGTTTTTATGTTTCAATTATAAATATTTCAGATATTTCTACATCTTAATTCTATTTGAGTTGTTTTTAAATAAATTCAAACATATCGTTTTAATCCATGCAGTAATACCATGCATATACACAAAAAATCAAAGAATCTTTAATCAAAACTGTTTCACCTGATATTTTAATCATCATCTTCATTTTTATCAGCATCATCATCATCATCATCATCAATTTCTTCAATTTCATATTCTTCATTATTTCTCTTTTTAAATAGTTTAACTCTTTTTCCTACAGTCAAATTTTTCAATAAAAACCATCAAATTCTCTAAGTTTAAATGTACCATTTTCAAATACAGTCACAACTACATACGGTCCAAATCATCTCTTAATTAACTTTCTCCTAGCATCATACTGAGTATCAAATGTGCTATCATAAACTAAAACCCAGTCATCTACTTCTATAGTACAAGGTCTAAGTCTATGTTTTTTATCAAAATAGATTTTATTTTTAAGACGTGAATTTTTAATTTTTTGAACAGCTTCTTCAATCATTCTATTACCTATATTTAACTGCAGGATCCTAATTGAAATCAGATCTTCACGAGTCATCTCATTATTGCACGGAAGTATCGTCCATGAAATAATCTAGGACTGGATAGGAAAAATCGGCTTTTGATAGTACATTAGTTCTCCAGGCATAAATCCTGTAGACCTAGTATACGTCATCCTGTCTGCCCATAGTGCGAAAGGAAGGAATCTAGGCCACTGCGCCGTATCACCGTTGTAGGCCTTAGAAATTGCCTTCACAATAGAGGGATGACCCCGCTCAATCTTACCATTAGACTTCGGATTATAAGCAGTAGTGAGAGACACACGAATCCCATGCTGGTCAAAGAATTCTCTAGCCTCTCTAGCATCTAACTCTCCCCTATCTGCCACTATCTTCTCTACATAGCGAAATCTACTAATAAATTCTTCTAGCAAAAATTTACATACGTTATAAGTAGTTTTCGTACGAAGAGCTCTACCTTCTACATGATTAGTTAGGTCTTCTCTAGCTAAAACTATATATCTCATCTTATCTAATCCTTTAGGCATGGTCACTTAATCAACTACCCACTTGTAATGAATACAAGGAGGGTAGGTAGGGTGCAAAGGTTCTCTATGCCTAACTGACGAATGTACCTGACATGTAGTACAAGTACTAACAAAGTCACGTATATTCACATACATACTCGGCCACCAATAGGCTTCTCTAATTTTATCATAAGTTGTGTAAAATCCTTTATGAACTGCCCATCTATCATGCATATCTATCATAACTCTATTTTGCAATTTTTTATTTCCTAAAACTCATTGTGGATATCTAGTTTTCCCTTTAGCATGTCGCCAAATAAAACAATCTTTTAGGAAAAAATTAAACGCACATTTTCTAATATCTCTAAATCTATTAGCTGACCAAACAGGTAATTGCTTCAGAGTACTAAGATAATAACCTATATCATACCAAATCCCTTCATACTCATTTTCATTGAATTTTTCATATACATATACATCAAAAATATAATTAATTACATTTAAATCAGTTTTAGTCAATTCATCATCTTCAAATTTAGCCCTAGAAAGCATATCTACTACAAAGTTAGTTTTACCCGAAATATGATTTAAAATAGGATTAATAAACTTAATATATGATATCCATCTTAACATAGCTATATCAGGAGAAGAACAATTAGTAATCATTCCTATTAAAGGTAAAAAATCTGTTTCTATGATGAGATTAGCTCCTATAAAATACTCTTTATCAGTTTTCAACATAGTAACTAAACCCCATAAGTCACGTTTTATTTGAGGATAATTCTTTTGAGTTTCATGCAAAATTTTAGCTCCGAATCTAATAGCATATCTATTTCCCTCACTATCATCTTGACCAATTACCCATCCTATTCTTATAGGACTAGTATCTACAGTTAAAATAATCGGTTTATTATTTGAATAATCTACATGTTTCAAAACAGGTGCATTAGAAAGCAAATTTTTTAATTTTTTCATTGCTTTAACATGAGTTTTAGTCCATTTAAATTTTCTATTTTTCCTAAGTAAATCATACAATGGATTAGCTACATGGGCATAATGCAGAATCCAAATTGCATAAAATACACATGCTCCTAAGAAACGTTTAACTTCACTAATGTTTTTACATGTTTCAGATAGTTTATTAATAGCATCTACTTTTTGAGGATAAGGCATACGACCGTAATAACCACATAAATGTCCTACAATTAAAACTTCATTAACTCCAAAAATTGATTTTTCTATAGAAAAAGTTAATCCTACTTCTTCAAATCTTTTTAGAACTTTTTCACAATCTAAAATATGATTAGCTACAAACTTCCTACATCCTAATGTATCTAATGTCTCATCTTTTTCTTTTTCTTCACATCCTTTAATTGGGATATCATCTATAAATGGCATGGTCACATTAGGAATATTGTCATGAAGAACCCTATTCATCGCGTTCATCATATGTGCTACCGAATTTGTAGCTCCTTGGGGAAGAGTACACATACGAACTAATCCTAAAGGAGTCTTCATCGTGGTAATATCTCTACTTTCAGTAGCAAGTTGAAACTGGTCATATCCTGAATATAAGTTACCCATAGAGTAGATAGAATGCCTAGCAAAAGCTTCGACAAATTCTCCTACAATAGGGCCAGTTCCCACATTCCTAATAGTAACTTTATTTACGGGTTGTAAGTCTTGAATAAATCTAAGTTTACCATTCTTTTTAGGAACAGTAAACCATCTATTAGAATAAGGTGCAGAGGGAGGTTCTAATATTTTCATTTTCATCTTCTACTTAAGCAGTTTCATTAGCTCAGGTAAATGAGCCTTTGGAACTGGTATAGGGCGAAGATTCCAAGGTATGTGGGCTACAGTAAATATGATCATAGGAGAAACTATTCTAGGATCAACACATCCTATTTCCTGAGGATAAAGAGAAAAAGCTCTAGCATGTTTTTTAATCATTTCACTAAATAATTCACGTTCAGTTGGTAATAAAAAAGAATCTTCATTTCCAATTTTTATTAATTTAATAGTTTCTTCAGTAAATTTATGACCTATTTTAGACATGTCACGTAAGATAGGATCATTAGATACTTGTTTAATTTTTAAATCACTTCCTTCAGGTAAAGCTTGAGCTACGGGTTTCAGTTTTTTATCTACTGTTTTATACTTTGTATTAATTTGAACCTCATGAAAATCAGAAATAAATTTTGAAATTAAATCATATTCATTTAATGAGTTTAAAAGAATAACATGTAATAATTTTTCATCTTGTAAGGTTTCGTCAATTTCATCAAATAAAGTAGAGGAAAAAGAAGTTTCAATTATATTTTTAATTTTTTCAGTTTTGGACATATATCCTTTATCTTTAAAATATTTTTCATATTTTTTATTGTTTTTCTAGGAATATCTTTATTATTTAGAATTTGTAATTTTGAAGATGAAAAATAAACAGAAACATTTTCTATTTTATTTACACATTTATGCAAGATATCAAACCAGTTACCACTGTTGTCTCGCTCAACAATGGTGTCTAGTAAAAATTTTGATCAAAGTATGTTCCAGAATCACTAAGAGGTAGATGACTCTCATGCATTTTCTCTTGTGATCTGATAAGTGTTTTCCTAATTTTTTCTCTATTTCTAATATGGTTTGGGTTAAGAGTCATTACTTGTAACGATTGTAAGTCATCTTCTGATCTAAATCTAGCATATGCGGATACATCGTCCATTATTTTTGTTTCCGTACGAGTTTCACATATAAAGGGTTGTCCTAAGATAATTTTATAAGAATAGTTATCTTGTATGAAAAAATGAAATGTTTCACTTATGTCACCTATTGAAATTGGAATGTTGGCACATGCTCCTAGAAGTGCACCACATCCGTTGTCTGTTGTTCTCATAATCCACCCATGTTGTTTATCTATAGGCCATCTAAATTTATCATATAATTCTTTTGATATTACGTTAATTTCGGAGCCTGAATCTAGTAAAGCTAAAGTTGTACAAAATTTTTTCCTATCTCCTAAATTTACTTTGATTTCTGGTGTTCCCTTGGCCCAGGAACTCTTTTTGTAATTGCTTTTATATTTTTCTTGTATATTATCTGGAAGTATAGGTCCTAAAAAATTTTTATTAACATACCCTTCACTTTATTCTTCATCATCAGAATCAGAAGAAAAGGAATCTTTAGAAATATGAGTTACATCTACATTGTCATGCATTTCAGTATCAGTATTTAATGGAAATCTTTTTCTTTTAATCATCTTAATAAAGTTATCTTTAAATTCTAATTTAGCTATAGTAAATAATAGTTCAAGTGACATAGTCACTTGACTTTTTAAAAGAATATCATACAGTATTTCCTTTGTGTCATTTTTTTGTTCAAGTTCTGAAGTTAAAATAGCTTTTGGAATTCTTTTGGGCTTCTTGGTTTTTTCCTTATTTTTTTCTATTTCTTCATTAGTCTTTGATTCTAATTCATTAGGTTTGTTTGATGTCTCTGGTTGTTTACCCTTCCTTATATCTCTTCTTTTCTGCTCAATTGAATCTAAATTTGTATTTTCATTAAATTGTACATTTTTAGGTTCTTTTCTTAATTGTTTTCTAGTTACTCTTTGATTAGACTCATCTAACTCTTATGTTTCATCCCTTTTTCTCTTTTCTTCCACATTTGCAATATGTGAGAAGATAGAGAAATTATCTATAGGTGAGTTCCATGTAGTTTTGTTCATTATATCATCTCTAGCTTTTATCAATGCTTCTATTGAATAATTTTTGGTTTCTTTTGATGTATCATCATCTAGATCACTTTCATCGCATTCTAATCTAACCCCAGATGAGCTTCTTTGTGCTTTTGATATATTTTCATATAGTTTTTGCATTTCACCTTTTTCCCAATTTACAGCTAGAGGGAGGTGGGTGCGATAGTCACATAGTTTTTTATCAATATTAATAACTAGTTTTCTTTCTTTTGCCTCTTTTAATGATTCACAAGCATAAGACATATGTTCAGTGGAGTCACACCAAACACATCGTCAGGTGGGTGCGCCTCTTCGTTCATTATTCTGAGCTACTGGTTGATTTTGAGCTACTGGTTGATTTTGAGCTACTGGTTGATTCATTACAAGTGCTATAGGTATAGGATTCATTTGTGGGGCATGAGTAAACTGAGGACCTAGAATTGTTCTATCTTGACTAACTAAGGAATGAACTGTGTTTTGAAGTGTTGCCACTTCCTTAGATATGTTCGTATGCATTTGCATCATATTATCTAGTTTATTAAATAATATTTCAAACTGTAACTCACTAGGCACTTTAGATGTTGATGCTTGTTCAGTTAAACTAGAGTTTATATTAATTTTAGGATTTTGAGTAGTTGGTCCTACTATTGGAAAGCTTAAATTCATATCATATAATAGTGATTGCCTCTGTTTCATTTGTGCTACAACTTCAACTACTTGTTTAAGTACCCCCCAGTCCTCTGTTAAACCATATCTTTTTCCAGGTTCCTCTAGTCTTCTTTCTACTTCACTTCTAGTGCATGTAGGCAAAACTTTTAAGAAATAAAGTACTATATCTGGAGTAAGTGCAGTCCTATCTTGTTCAGGTAATTGTGAAAATCTCTTCATAAATTCCCCATGTAATTGTGTAAGAGATATTTGGATTTTAGGAGTGCTAAGCCACTTCATAAATCCCTCCCTACTGTGTTGACTAAAATCTTCTAAGTAAAATTGTTTATGCATTTGTTTTTTAAATTCTTCCCATGCAAGTGCTTTATGAGGTTCTATAACACTAATGGCTGAACCTATTGCAAGTCTTACTAAAAATGTTACCCATTTATCAATTAGCAAACCGTGCAGTTTTGCTAGGTCTTCAAAAGTGTCTAAGTAATTAGTTGTGTTAACTCCAGTAAATTTACCTTTTTCTTTTAGCATAGCTTCTACTACTTTTTGGCCTTCAGTTTCTGACATCATATTTTTAAATAACTCATCCATTTTGATATGTATGTTAGAACTAGACCTAAGTTTCTTAATATAATCCTTAACTTCTTCTTGAACTTTAGATTTCTATTCCCTTACCAAACTAACTAAGTTGCTTGATTCCAGCTTTACTTAAATTTAAAACTTTTAAACAAGTCTTAAAAAATAAATGCTAACTTTCCAAATGAAAATTCTTAATGAATTTTCAGGCTAAATTCTGCTATTCTAACAATCCTTAATAATTAAATCTAGATACTAACTTTCTAAATAAATTTCTTTTTGATTGTTTTAATTGTACTAATCAAACAATCTTAAATAAATACAATCTTTTAAATAAGAATACTTTTTGAGTCTAACAATTCCTAACTTTTTAATGAAAATAAATTCTAACTTTCAAATAAAATTTAAATCTAGCAATTCCTACTATCTTAATAAAATTATATTCTATCTTTCAAATGAAATGAGATTTAAATCTAGCAATTCCTACTATCTTAAAATTTCCTAAAATCCTACTTAAATAGACACAAACAGATGCAAGTGAAGAAAATATACCTGACACCTGACAGTTGGAGTAGAAGCTAGTGTGCATGTGAAATTTTCAAGTTACATTTGTTGAGCATAAATTCCTAATACAAAAATCTAAGTGCTGTGAGTGCAAACGTTTTTCTTCAAAATCTTGATGGTAAGGGTGTAGAGATGAGGTTTACTACTTGCCTATTCCCGTGGAGGCGTTTAGAGCATAAGCTCAGCCCTCAACAACCAAGGAATTACAAGGTTTGTATTAACTGCCTCTGCACGATGACCACCTCAAGCTGCTGCAACCACGTCGTCTAAACCAAGCTAATGCATATGGAAAGAAAGAAAAAGTTTTATACCTATCCCACTGTGCCGTTGATTCACGTCGGGTTCAAATGTGGGAGCGATTTCTGACGACTGGCGGATCAATTCAATCGTCTAGCAAACGGTGGACGCTGGGTGACTATGCAGAATAAGTATAACTTTTCCTAAGGTCCGTAGGGTAAAGCGTTCCTATATCTTTCTATAGCGTCCAAATAAGATGGTGAGATAAGTTTTTCACTAACTACTTGATCTTTAATTCATTCAGTTTTGTTTGAATCTTCTTGAAAATTATCGTCGTTTCTATCTACAGTTGGTGGGAAAAGTTATTCACTATTCTCAATGCTAGGTGGAACAGTGGAAAGTGTTAGTCGGCGGCCATATTGGGACAGATGTAACGGAAATCTTGGCAGAACACGCGCGAAAATTGGTTACGCACATATTTGTACTTTCTATATAAAGCAATGAAAAGGAATGCGCGAGAGAGCGCTTTTTTTAGGCCATTTCTGGGTATCACCAGACTGTTCGTCTGGGTGAATGTCTGAGTATTGATGTAGTGTTTGTTTTGCATAACCTCTATGTTCTAAGTTCTTGTTCGTACCTGGCTTTGTCTATCGTTCTTGTTGTCTGCCATCGATCTCGGTTCTGTTGATGAACTTCATAACATTCGAGAGATAACTATACTATCAGTCTGAATGTTACTGTGTAAACGATTGGAATAACCTAGAGTATCTTGCCGATCTTCTGCGTAGACTGACGGTACTATGTGTTGTAGTCTTGGAATCTGTCTGCCTGCGGCAAAGTTAAGTGTAGTAAGGATCTGCTAAGCTGAGTACTGAACCCCCAGTACTGTGTGTTGAACTCTCAAGTTCTCTGTGTTACGGTGTTGTTTGATCGTTGAGACCCGTCCTGTGAAGTTGATCGAATACTCCTGTTTTCCCAGGAAGTTTATGTGTAGATGCAATATGGTAGCTTAGTGCATTTGGTACGTTTGGTTGAGCTAAGACTGTGACGGTAAATTCTAAGTACGGCAATCAGATAGAGCTCTCAGCATTAGTACCGTGCTGGGTGTGAACAGTACTTTTGGGAACTAAGTACAGGGCCTCTGTCTAACAGATCCCTACCACTCCCAAGAACCCACGATTTGTGCAGATCTATTCTAACAGTTAGAACAGCAAGTGCTTAACTGTATCACCAGTGAACAGACATTTAGGGTTAACACTAGCGTTGAGTTTAACTTGTAAACTATTGTAGTAACCCTGTGGTGGTTCTTACTGTAACATGGAACCACTGTCACTTTAACGCTACACTTTTAACACTTTTAACACTGGCGCCGTCTGTGGGAAGGTGGCATCAAGATCGCCATTAGTCTGTTGGAATCGAACAGTAATATTACCAGTCGTTTGTGGAAGTGGCAACAAAATCAGATTGTTGCTTATTATGAATTTCTAGATGATAGCGATACTACATGATTAGTACAAAAGATGATACATGCCGGTTACTCGATCCGGTGAAACATATCTCAAGAACCGTCAGCCTGGAGCACTCAAATTACCAAAGGCAACTCCAGGAGAAAGAAGTACGACTAGGCTTGACCCAGTTGTCAAGAAAGTTAATAGTAATTCCGGTCATATTCCGGTGAAACATGTTACGTCTCTGGTACATTCCGGTACTATTTCGGCACAGTCTGTCGAAGATATAGTAGCTCCAGAATCTACCAGAACGTAGCTTGAAGTTAGTTTAACAATTTTGGATAAAGCTTCAAATTTGTTTACGACTAGAAACACTTTAGCCAAAGAGATTTGCGAAGGCGAAAAAACACCTTATTCTGGCATAAATTCGGCACATTCCGGTGATATTCCGGTAACAAAATCACAGTTTTTCGGTGATAATTTACCATTTTCTGGTGAATCTTCAGCCCAGTCATAGTTTTTGGGAGAAAATTCCCCTACATTCGACATTAAGAAGGAAGTAAATTTGTTTGAAACTGAGATTTGACACATACTAAGTAAGAATATCGAACCAGAAAGCTTTCAGGCTAGTGATACAGACTCCAATAGTTCGGATAGTCAGCCTTTGGATACGGGAGAAAGTCATCATACAACCATCAGCATGATGAACGGGCAACAACAACAACAACAACAACAAAAGCAACAACAACAGCAACAACAAAAACAACAACAAGAGCTATGTCCACCCAAACCGCCTCCAACAGGAGTGACGTACACTAAGTTCGGTGGATTCGCAGGTGATGACCTAGATGCTCATGTACGCACATTTGAGATAAGTTACGCAGTACTCAACCATCCACCAGATCCGGCGTATAAGGCTATTGTCTTTCAATCTACACTGGTCAATGAAGCAGCTAAATGGCTTACAGAATATGATATTAAGCACTTCGGCACTTACGAAGCAGTAAGAGATGCCTTTTTGCAGAGATTCAGGCTAAAAAAGAATCCAACTGAAATTTTTTACTATCTGCAAAACAATAGACAGAAGATAAATCAAATAGTACAAGAGTACGCCACGTTGTTCAGGACTCACTTGAGGCAGTTACGACCAGCACATGCCAACCTAGCGGACGACGTTATCACTCAGTGGTTCATCAATGGCTTGACTCCACAACTTAAGCAGATTATGATCATACGATGTGTCGGAGCAATGACGCTCGATGCAGTAATTGCAATGGCTCTACAGCTGGAAAACAAGATTGGAGGATTCATAGAAGATCTGGAATGGTTAAAAACAAATAGAAACGTCGCCGAAGATATGACTAGATAAATATATTGTATCACTTGCAAGAATCCAAGTCATACTAGTGCCACTTATGCACTTAATCAGTTATTCTGTGCTATCTACAACACTGCCGGACACACCACCAAAAATTGCACATACAATGCCAAAGTGCAAGGAACTGCAACTGTCAATGCAATTATACACGAACCAGGACAGCCAGCCAATCATTATGTACCTCTGCAGATGAGGAACAATCAGCAACAAGGATATCAGAACTACAGAGGACAGAGAAACAACAACTATAATGCAAACCGCTGGCAGGCCGGACCAGCACGGAAAAATCCCAATCTACCACCACCGCGCTGTCATTTCTATGGTGAATTTGGTCATATTAGAAGATTTTGTAAGGATGCAGCTGAGTATGATCAGAGGAAGAAGGAACATCAAAATCCAATGGCTAATATGGTACAAATCACACCTGTGGAGACGTAAGCTAGCAATTCAGACCCGCTCCAGTAAACAATTGTAGCTAGCAACAGAAATATTTGAACCAGGTATACGCAAACAACAAAGGATGTACAATAAGGCTAGTCAATGGACAACCACAGAACCTCCAATCTTCCTAAAACCTATCCCGGTGACCCAGAATCCAATAATTGAAGAAAGAACACAACAACAGGATTCAAATTCTGCAGTAGGCCCCTCATCGTCAGCCGAAGCATCAACTTCAAAACCGGTGGAACAGGTAACCCAATCACAGCAGGCCTGGGAAATTTTATCTAAAGCCTCTATCACTCTGCCTCTCGGCCAGCTACTTGCATTAGTACCAGGAGTTAAACAACAATTCCAACAATAGTTCAGCCCTGTGCCTTCTTGTATTCAAGCGACAACAGCAGTTCAACCAGAACCTGATTCTATGATCAATCATTCAGTTCGTTTGATTACGGTATGGTACAAAAATCATAAAATCACGTAGGTACTAATTGATGGAGATCTGGTGTCAACATTGCTACTGCTGCACTATGTAAAAAGTTAGGATGGACCGAAATCGAACCAGTTCAGTGTTTTGTCAGAATGGCCGACCAATCAAGAGTCCATCCCATAGGACTTGTACGAAATGTACCAATCACCTTACAAGGTACAACATTTAAAATGACCTTTGTCATACTAGATCTACCTGAATCCACTCTTGATTACAACCTTCTTTTCGGCCGACCCTGGCTGAAGCATGCTAAGGTGATACAGGATTGCTATGCACAGGAGCTCACTTTTAAGGATGCAAATCGAAAATATGTTGTAAAATTAGATGCTATACAACCTTGCAAGTTACACGCTAGACCGTATTTCGCTGAACCAGGCCATATGCTAGATGGATTGTCAGATGATGAAGAAGAAGAGTTTCTGAAAAATAACATTGATTTGATCTCCCTAGGCACTGTCGATCTACAATCTGTTGTAGAAAACTGGAATCCTTCAATTTGCACGGTGATGACTGTAACAGAAAAAGATATGGAAAAAGATAAGGCCACTATAGAAGACGCTAATCTACGACAACTTTTTAAGCCAGCTGACGATACAGAGCAGCCCCGACAATTTTATGTTCCAAAAGATCAGTTGATCACTTATAATTTAGGCGATGAAGATCATCCGCGTCCTGTGAAGATAAAGCAAAACTTACCGGAATTATTTCAAGCAGATCTAATTCAACTACTTCGTGAATTTTTTGATGTATTTGCATGGGATTACAAGGATATGAAAGGATTGGACCCCGCATCTATCAGCACAGAGTCGTGTTGAAGCCAGAAGCAAAACCGATCAAGCAACCCAGTTACCGGATAAATCCAAACTATGCATCACAGGTAAAGGTAGAACTTGATAGGCTACTTAAAGTTGGATTCATTGTACTAGTAGAGCATGCAGAATGGATCTCTCTGATTGTTATTGTACCGAAAAAGAATAAGCAATTATGAATATGTGTAGATTACCGGAAACTGAACGGAGCCACAATGCTTGATCCCTTTCCGATCCCTTTTTTGGACACAATGCTTGATAGAGTAGCACGCCACGAAATGTATTCATTCGTAGATGGGTACAACGGATATAATCAAGTTAGAATGGCTGAAGAGGACATACCAAAAACCGCATTCATTACCAACTGGGGTGTATTTGCTTGTACTGTTATGTGGTTTGGATTGAGAAATGCCCCAAGTACATTTCAAAGGTGTATGCAGGAGATATTTTCCCCTTATCTTACTTCGTTTATGCAAGTGTATCTTGATGATTTTTCAATTTTTGGCAAAATGATAGCACATTTGTTCCATTTACGGTGCTGTTTTCAGAATTGCAGAGAATACAGACTCTACTTAAACCCAAAAAAATCCGTGTTTACGGTTTCCTGTGGCAAGCTACTTGGTCACATCGTATCTGCATAAGGTATACGAGTCGATCCAGACAAAATCACGGCAGTATTAGAAGCTCAGGTGCCCACTACACCTAAAGAAGTAATGCGCTTCATGGGCCAAGTAAGATGGCACGGACGACACTTACGATGGCTTGCTCACTTGGCGATACCACTGAACAGATTAATTACCAAGACTTCCCAACAATTTGAGTGGACTCAAGAATTTCAGACAACGTTTGACCGTTTGAAGTGTTTATTAACACAGGTCCCAATCTTACAGCCTCCGGACTGGGATCACCCATTTCATGTCTTAGTAGACGCTTCAGATATTGCCATTGGCAGTATTCTGATGCAACAAACCGATAAGTGGTTCTGACCTGTTTACTATGCCAGTAGGAGACTTGCTCTTGCAGAAAAGAATTACTCTGTAACAGAAAGAGAATGTCTAGGCTTAATATACTCGGCCAAGAATTTGAGACATTATTTACTGGGGCCGTAAATTCACCTTTCATGTAGATCATGCTGCACTTGTCTATTTGGTTCGGCAACAACATTTAGGTGGCCGATTAGCATGATGGGTTCTACTTTTACAGGAGTTCGACTACAAAATCATTCATCGGTCTACCACTAGAACTTGTTTCAGATCAAGGCACTCATTTTGTAAACAATTTAATCAAAGCACTTACACACTCGTTCCAAGTCACCCATAAATTTAGTTCACCATATTATCCTTGTGCAAATGGGTTGGCAGAAAGTACAAACAAATCTCTGTTGAACATGCTTCCGAAATTGATTATAGAAGTATCGGAAAGATGGGATCAAATGTTACCAGTAGTGTTATGGGCATACTGTACCACATACAAGGTTGCAACAGGCTTGACTCCTTTCAAATTAGCTTATGGAATAGAAGCAATTGCACCAATGGAATTAGTTATACCCAGTTTACGAGTAGCCATCACTCAGAAACTACTACCGGAAGACTCACTGTCATTTCGGCTGGATTCACTCAAAGAATTGGACGAACATCGATGGCACAGTTTCATGACTATGCAGGAAGTACAGTTAAATCAGCCTCGTACGCATGATCGATACTTGAAAAATCCAGTTTTTTCGGTGGGACAACTTGTCCTTTTTTATAATGCAAAGTCGAATCGGTCTGCTGGAAAATTCAAGTTACGCTGGTTCGGCCCCTACCGGATTTCAGAACAAGTAGGCCCAGCAACTTTTCGGTTGACTACGTTGACCGGAATCCCTCTTCCAAAATTCATCAACGGTTCAAAGCTGCGGCCGTATCAACACGCCTCTAACCCGCACTAATATGTTTTTCGGTGGACCGCGTCGTTTGGCGCTCGCTTTTCTTTCTTTTTCTTTTCTTTTCTTTTATTTTGCATGTTCAATAAAACTGGAAATATCCGTGTTTTGAAACCTCTTTATGTCCACAGCTGCCTTGCCCTGCCGGATACTCACGCATGCACACAGAAGTTAAGAATTATCATTTCAATATCGCACGATGATTAATCATCCTTCATTGCTCTCCACCGCGACGCATCTACTTAATCTTCTCCAAATTCCCGAAAAATGCTATTGTGCTTGTGCGAATTGTGCTCTGTGTTGTCTTGTGTGCTCTGTGTGCTTGTGATCTGTGTATTTGTGTGCGTCATGGAAGCCTTGGCATTCAGTGGAGTCCCACCCATTTTTCGCCAACATCATTTCCGCCATTTCTTCTTGGGGTTCAATATTTTCATCGGTCGGCTTTTTTCCTTCCTTTATCATTTTCCTCTTCTCTTCTTGAAATAAATTTGATTCATCAAATTGAACTTTTTTGTCAATTTTCTTTTCATCTTCTCTTGTTTGCCTCCTAGTTACCCTCCTATCACCTTCTTCTACATGATTCATCCTGTTGATCTTCTCGTCTCCATTTTTCCTCAACATTTGCAATGTGAGAAAAGACAGAGGATTGATCTACAAGATATTTTCATGCGGTCTTGTACATTATCTCGTCTCTAGCTCATACCAGTGCCTCTATTGCATGTGGATTTTGGCTAGGCATTGAAGGAGGCCTATCCTCGACTGGCTCTAGTCTTGCAGCCGAAGTACTGGCAGTTGCATCTGAGACTGCTAAATTTTCATAAAGCTTTTTCATTCCTCCTTTGCCCCAATTGACGGACAAAGGAAGACGTGACCTAGAGTCACATAATCTTCTATCTATTTCCACAATTGATTGATTCGCCTTAGTGCTTTTTAATTCTTTGCAAACAAATGATGCGTGCTCCTGACTATCACACCAAACACACTTCCCGCCAGTCCCTCTTTTCTCATTATTTCTTTGAAAGGGTGGCTGTACAGAAAACTAAGGAGCTTGCTGTGGTGCTGGCTGAAAGACTGGTTGAGGTGGAACATACTGAGGTATAACTGGTTCAATAGGTGGTGCTTGCCCTGTACCACTATTACTAGCCCCTGGATCATTAAAGCTCATGTAATAAACTTGTTTATTCAAATTGGCAACCTCTTTTGAAAGAGATGCTTGCATATTCATGACATTTTCCATTTGCTTACATAGAATATCCAGTTGAAATTCTATGGGAGCTTTAGTGGAAGCTGAATTATTAGCCGTAGCCATAGTAGCAGGCATTGGCATGTCAACTTGCCTTGTAGTAGGAATCTCTCTAGGGTGAGAAGCATCAGATTTAGCATACAAAATTGTTTGTCTTTGCTTCATTTGAGCAACAACCTCTATCTCTTTTTTGACTTTCTCTCAATCATCAGTTAGCCCATACCTTTTTCTTGGCTCCTCTATTCGTCTTTCAATTTCAGCCCTATCCTCAGGATTAAGTATCTTAAGAAAATATACAATTACATCTGGATTAATAGCATTTCTGTCATCTTCAGGAAGTTGAGCCAGACGTCTCATAAACTCACCGTGAAGATGAGTTAAAGACTCATTGCTTTTAACAGTGTTTAACCAACGCAGAAAACATTCTCGACTGTGTTGGCTAAAATCCTCAAGATAGAACATTTTATGAAGTTCCTTTCTAAATTCCTCTCATGTTTTTTCAGCATGCTCTTGTATAGATTCTAGAATTGAACTAGAAACAACACGACTAAAGTATTTAACTAAAATATCTTCAGGCAATCCCTGGATTTGCACTTGCTCCTCAAATGCATCCAAGTATTTCGTAATGTTCAATCCAATAAATTTTCCTTTCTCTTTTAGAATAGCTTGGACTGTACGTGTCCCTTGCTTTTCTATCATCATGTTCTTGAACATCTCCTCCATCTTACGTTCTTGATAACGCTTCGAATGGAGAAGAAGTTCCCTAATAGCCCGATCTAATTGCTCTCTAAATTGCCTAAATCTATCACTAGTTGAGAAAGCAAGGGATGGCTTTACCCTAGTCCTAGGCTTTACTAATTCTAATCTTCTTTTCCTAAAATATATTTCTTTTTTCTTTTTTTTTTTTAATTTCAAAAACCTAAATTTTGAATTATCTTTTACTTACTCTTTTTGAATTTAAGTTTTTTAGAGATTTTAAATTTTTCAAACTTTTTCAATTTTAAAGGGTTTTTTAATAAGATAATTTTTATAAAATAGTTTTTCTTGATTTAAGTCTTTTAGTTTACTATTACTTTCTTTAAAATTAATATCTTTGAAAAAATAAAAAACATTAACTATAAGTCAAAAGAAACCTAAATTTAAACTATTTTTATGCTATAAGCTTTCTTTTTATGCAATGAAAATAAAGCAATCAATCTTTTTCAAAACTTAAAATGTTTTTCTTTTTAATGATGATGCAAAAAAATAACTTTTCTTAAAATCTAAAATGCAGATATTTAAATGCTTTAAGTAAAACTTATCTTTCCTAAATAAAAAAAAGAAAGGTTTTAAATACTTTTTTTAATGCTAATATGAAAGTGCTTAAATCCTAAGTGAAGATGAAAACAACTTACTTTTTAAGTGATGTGTGTAAACTAAAAAATAAAGAACTTAAAATAAACACCTTACTTGATGATATCTTTGCTCAAGAGGTTCGAAAGTGAATGTTAAAACAATCTTAAACACAAAACTAAAATGACTATGACTATGTCTTGATTCTCTTGAATGTTGATGAGGGGGGTTTGAAGCGACGAAACTCCACGAGTTGGAAATCCTTCTTCTCATGGAGGTGCTCACCAAGGGAAAAAAGGAGATAGCAAACTCTTCACGTTTTGTCACAACTTCAATCTTCAATTTTCTTGCATACAAGAAGAAGATGAAATAAAAAGTTTAAGTTAAAACTAAACATACAACGTAAGCCCTAGGCACACTATCGTCACGCTTCACGTCGGGTTCACCAAAGTTGTCGTAGAGGGGTGTGAAGGTAGGCTAATGTTCATCTAAAAGAATCACGCTAACCTAACCGTGTGACTGCACGCAGGGTGCTTCTAAGTATGCTTAGGGCCTTCGGTTGCTTTTTCAGTTTAGGATAGTTAAAAACTATAGGTTTCTAATATATTCGAGTTTAAAGTAAGAACTAATTTTTTAGGACTAGGAGCTGTAAGGACGAGCGTTTCTATATCTTTCTATCACGTAAAAATAAGATGGTAAGATTAGTTTTTTGCTAACTATTTGATCTTTAATGCATTCAGTTTCGTTTGAATCGTCTTGAAAATTATCGTCGTTTCTATCCACGGATGGTGGGAAAAGGTCTTCACTATTCTCAATGCTAGGTGGAACAATGGAAAGTAAATGTAAAGTTCTACTAGGATCATGCAAAGTTTCTTGTACTATCTTATCTTTTACTAGTTCTTCAACTTCAATTGGTTTAGGAAATAATGACTCAAATGTAGATGAAGGTAGAAAGGAACTATTTGATGAAGCCTCTTTCGACATAAGATTAAATGACACTAGAATAATGATCAAATTCCTATACAAGCCTAAAAGATAATGTTCATAAAAAGATATTCTAATCAAGTTTAAAGGATAACCTATACAAATCTTATGTGGAGTGCAAATACAATCTCTTTCCTATACAACTTAATATTTCTAAATGAACAATCTTCAAATATCGTAATTTTGTAATCTTGAAATCTCGTATGCTTGTGTTCTCGTATTCTCCTTTGTAATCTCTTCAATGATCTGCAAGAAAACATTAGGATATTAGTAATAATACAAGAATCATTAAGAAACTTAAAAGACATTAGTCACATACATTAAAGCATACACATGCTCATGCATGCTAACAATCATTCATGCACATGCTAACATTAGGTAAATGCACATTCATACTAACACTTAAATGCATTTATACACATGCATACATATATGAACTTAATGTTAACATACACACAAACACATACATTTATATGCTCATGTATGACCACATGCACCTATTCCCATAAAATGCGTTCCTACACAAATATGCTTTACACTTTACTCATTCATCCACATGCATTCATACACATACTAATGTATGCTAATACACCCAACCATAAACTTCTTATGTGTAGATACCCTCATTAACTTAAGTACTAACATGTTAACTTAAAACATACACATGCACTTATGCTTATGTCTGTAATTAACATTTCATACATAGAACACCTAGTAACTCATGTATCGACCTTAAATGTATGCTCTCAAAATATTTAGTTAGTATTTCTATACATTAATGCACATTTGCACTAATTCACGTAGACTATGCTAATAAAACTCTAATTAAACTTTTTGAAGTATTTATTTACAATACCAATTTCATAAAAAACTTACTTATCCCTAATTGAAATAATGTAATAATATAACTAAATAGATATAATTAGTTAAACAATGTAATATTAACTAACTAATTAAATATAATTATTTTTAATTTAGATTAATATAAATCTTTTTCTCTCTCCTAGCTCTTCCTTTCTCTCTCTTTCTCTCTCTCTCTCTCTCTCTCTCTCTCTCTCTCTCTCTCTCTCTCTCTCTCTTTTCACCATGTGAGTACGCAGCAGCAGCCGAGAGGCACTCTTCCATGATCTTTCCCTTTGTCGAATAGCTACCACAGCATCATTTACAATATTCTATTCTGCCAAGGTCTTCCCCCTCATCTGAGAGCACTCAAAAGTTGCGCCTCCTTTTTCAAAGTGATCAGAGACACAGAAATATCCTCTGTTGGGCACAAACCATTACGGGAAGAGGTTAAGCCCCCCCTTCAGATCATTCGGTGTTCACCTCTATCTTCGCCCTTTCATCAAATCATTCTTGCAGATGAATTTCAAGCCACGTAAAAAAGAACGTTGATTTGGCCTCTTAACAGAGTTTGTGCCCGTCCTCAGAGATCTCTCCTACGCTGTAGCTTTTCCCCCCTCTCTGAGGTTCCTTCCCCTCAGCGTCTCCCCATCTGTCAGATAATAAACAATGAAAAATGACCTCTCCCTCCTTCTCAGATCATATGCTCTAATTTCCACACTGAGATCCTTCTTCTCCCTTCCAATCTTCCGATCAAGTGCTGCAACAAGCCCCTGGAAATGATCGCTGATCAATAGTGCTCTCTATCTTTATGAGTGTACCCTGCCAAGAAGGAGAAAAACCTGATAGGCCTTCCTTCCTTTCCTTAGTGCCGTCCTCCTCGTCTGATCATGCACGTACGTTCCTCTAAATTTCAGAAAACTTCAGTACTGTCTAGCGGCTATAAGTGAAAACCACCAAGGAGGGCCAAATCAAACCCTAGTTGGTCTCCTCTTTCCTCGCATGTATCTGCATGTTACCTCACTTGCGGTTCCCCGATGCATGCCATTGTTTAACTAAAACTTTGCACATGCATGCTACTACTAACTAATACAAATCACGGTCACTTAGCTTTAGTAACTTCACACGTAATAAATTGACAAATAATTGTTTAGTAGTATAAATATTATAGAGCCATTATTTAAAAGGTCATCCATTTATATTTAACCATAAAACATGTATGAGTTTCATAAATTTAACTAGTATATGGATTAACTTATATATTAAAATATTATGTTTGTTCCTATTTGACATACACACACATGGTTCATGCATTCACATACACAAACACATATGTAGGGTAAAAGTCTAATATATTTAGCACATGTCAGTTAAATCATAGGTTCAAAAAGACATAGGTGCTTTTACGATTTCACACACATAAATAGTCAAGCACATACACATTCTCCATTTATATGTTCATTAGCTATTATATTTCAATGCTAATTTTAGTTTTGTTTTGAAGATACCTCTTAAGTTTCATCGCCTCATAGCATCGCAAGAAGAGTAATGTAAACACTTCTAATCAATTCTTTCAACATGAAAAACAAAAGAATTAAAACCATTAAGCATCAAACTTTTGCTATGCATGCGAGTTGTTTGTATTGATTTGTCTTCCAAGTAAGGAGAGTATTTCTCTCCGCTCATATCTCAAACTTCCTCTCACACTACCGCACCTCCACCATACCCATCTCCATCCGACCCACCCCCTTACAACCCACCTTACATGACCCCACCACCCCCTAGAGTAGGATCAGTACTAGTAGATCCCACTCGTGAAGACTTAAACATGATGCTTAAAGCATATCAGGCCAAGATCCAAGAAGGGCCAAACATAAAGAATCATGAAAAATGTTACCCTAGAGTGGAACTAGAGCTTGAACGAACCAAAATCTAGGCTAAAATGGTGGAGTTGGCTCAGACCATGTTTGAAGCCAGTTGCCTCTTTAACATCTCTAGTTCAGCTAAGACGCAGTTGCACTTTGATGGACTGCTAGAAAGATTGCAGAGGCTAATTGCACAATCAGAAAAGGAACCAGCCACTCCAAATCAGGGCAAGACAAGTGAAAGAATAAGCATTTCTCACCAGGAGGCTTATGTGCCTAACTCCACAGAGCCAGACACATCTTCTTCTATGAATCGATATTCACCTGAATTCTTGCGAGAGATTCAAGAAGAGAAATAGGCCAAAGAAAGCAAAGTCCCTCCTCCCCATGAACTTGTGGATGACACGCATGATCAATTCCCACAAGATATTCCTTCCATTTATGAAGAGCAGGAGAGCACTCAATCTCAGGAGAAATTAGACTTTGAGTCTAATTCCATACAAGAACTACCCCACTTCATAGGCCCATGGGAAGCTAAGTCCACTTGTATGAGAGCACCCACGGTCATGGTACGAAACGAAGACTCAGACATACCTAGGAACACAGAGGTAGTGAAAAACACTAAAGTGCAGTGCAATCTCACTTTAGAAGAACTACTCAAGCTTAGATCAGAACTATGGAAACATGTAGCCAAACAAGTACCAGAGGTAGCTAAACCTCGGTCCCAGGTAAGCTTTCATAGAACAGTACCAGAGATACCATTGGACAAGATAGGAGACATGAGTGAAGGAGAAGAGGGAAACACCTATCTTCCCATCACCCATCAAGGATACACCACCAAGGCAATTTTGGACTCACATGCAGGAGTTGCCATTGCCACCACTTCCCTATGGAAGCGTTGGGGTAAGCACGCACTCAGGCCGACGAGAATGAAATTGCAGATGGCCGATGGTCACATAGAAAGACCCTTAGGCTTGCTAGAAGGAATCACTCTCACTACATGTGGTGTAGAGTTTGAGCCTTAGCAAGAACCATGCCTATGAGATGATTTTGGGAAGACCATTTATGCGACAGTTGCAGGTGGTACAAGATTGGGGAACCAACTCCTTGTATTTGTAACACTTAGGTGTCACGACCAAAGTCAATGTCAAAGATTATTCTCATAGAGATGTCCCTCCTATTCAATGGAATCCAATCCATAGAGCCAAAGATGATATAGAGTCAGTGCATTCCATAGGATCAGGATCCTCATGGATGCATGAAGACACCCGCTTATGGATGTGCAAGGTGGCGGTAGAAGAGGAGAAGGGAGAAAAAGCCAGAGAGATAGGTGCAAAAGAGACACATAGATCAATTCAAGACCCAACCTATGCACCTACAGTATTTCCTGACAAAGAATTTGAACCTCACCGCTGGGCAGAAATCCTAGCAACAATGGATGTAGCCATCAATGAAGAACAATGGACACCCCACTGTGACGAGGATGGCTATGACATTTCAGTCTTCTCCATAGAGCCAATCATGGGAGATTCGGTTCAAGAAGAATGTGAACCTAGCCCTGATGCATTTGAGGATGCAAGTGACTCCGATCTAGAGTCACTCATTATGGACCCACCCTTTGCATCAGAAGAAGAATACTTCTATGAAGTAGAATTTCATCCTCAAAGACATGAAGAGATGAAAAATTAAGTAAGATTAGCCACACAAGTAACTGCTAAGAATGAGAGCAAGAAACGAAAGAAGCAAGAAATCCCACTAGAGGAAGAAGAGTCCTTGTTTGAAGTCCCTGACAATTTCAGAAAGTATGAAATAGATGATATGAGAGTCATGATAAGAATGCCCAAACATGAGGCACAATCAGGAGAGGCCTATGATAACAAAGAAACCACCAAGAAAATAGTGATAGCCATAGAAGAAGGAGAAGAAAGATGCACTTACATAGGGCATGACCTCACTGAGGAAGAGGAGTATGAGTTGATAGCCTTGCTAAGAGAATACAGGGATGTATTCGCTTGGAGCTACAAGGACTTGAAAGGTGTAGACCCTGATATATGTTCACACACGATTCCCATGAGCTTAGATGCCAAACCCTCTAAACGAAAGCCATACACATCTAACGATAACTATGCTGCTAAGATCAAGGAGGAGATAGATAGA
>MU261012.1:0-30000 GCA_020310875.1 Ceratopteris richardii
GAAACTTCCTATGGACTGGGGACTCCAATAGGCGGGGGATTCTCAAAATCAAATGGGAAACTTGCATTAGATCAAAAGGCTCGGGGGGCTTGGTATTTTGGATATCACTGGGTTGGCTGACAAGTTGGTGGAAAAGTGGTTTATCAAGGCTTGGAGCAACAGTGAATCCTCTTGGGCTAAATTGATCTTCAGAACCATGAAAGACATTACCTTAGTTGGCCATCCTGGATGGAAGGATATAGGATCCTCACGCTTTGTTCTCCCCCCACTCGGTGTCCCCTAAAGGCTCAGTCTTGTGTGTTCCTTGTGGAAGAGTTGGAACAAGGCCAAAAAATTCATCAACAATCAGTGATGAGTGGAAGTGGGCAACTCGCATAAGACAAACTGACTCTATCATGTTCCCAATCATCGGCATTAGGGGGGTTGAGACTTGGAGCCTCCAAACTGCTAAGCGGTATGGAACAAGGGGTTCAATTAGTGGTAACAGCTTTGGAAACAGAGACCGGCTAGTGGATCAAGTTCAAAGGCTTAGACCCGAGTCATAGAGGTTACCCTCAAGGAATGGACTCTTCTTCAAGATAGATATCTAGCATGGGACCACTCAACTACTTGCCTTCTCTGTGGACAGGATCTTCATTGCCTGGAGGGCCTCAAATGGAGCAATGGTAATAAACTATCCAGAATCCCCAACTTCAAAGAGAACTTAGATAGTACATGATACCCTTAACGAGATGTGGTGACTTTCTTGGACCAATCGTCGATGGGAACTAAAGTTTATGTCTATTTGGCACCCCTTAATTGAGATTAAAAAGTCCATTCTCATGTGGCAGATCTTGCATAAGGGTATCTGGTCCAATGCAAGGGCCAACAAAATTTGTGGTGTGCCTCCATGGTGCAAGCGTTGCCATCGATGCATCGAACATTTAGCTCACGGTTTTCTTTGATTTGCCCCAAGTCATGTGTTATCAGGCATCTCGCGACGCGAGTATGAGAATCATGAACCAAATCAATTGGCAACAAGCGGTGTTGGATGAGGCAATTGGCTGCTCATCAGGGCTGTGAATGCTATCAGAGGTGAGACCCTTTCGAAAATTTGGAGCGAGCGATGTGCTGTCAATGTTGGCCAAACTCCAAAGGAATGGTCGATTGAAAAATCCTTATTTCCTATAGGTAAAAGAATCTCCCGAGATAAGAGATCATCGTTTAGACATCACTCTATTTATATCCTCGAAAATAACAAGTTGAAACCCAGATGGATCCCAGATGAGAGAGATGATAGAGTTGTGTGCCTCATTTGTAATGCCCTATAGCTTACCGAATTTGTCCCTTGCATTGTGGGATTTGGGGGGTCCCATGGGTACTAGTCCCATTCACTTGTAACTTTTCTCCTTTTTTTAATTAAAGTACCAGACAATAAGCCAAGGCCAAACTTCCTTTATAAAAAAAAGGGAAGAGGGCAAAAACTTCAAATGCAACCAGGCCAAAGCAAAACAAAAACATGAAGGAAAGAGGATAGACCTCGCCAAGGACGATCGAGCAACCAATCGAAAATGTGACGCAGAAGTCCGAACCCACTGGAGATCCTTAGAAACTCAAAAAGCTTCTCAGCATGATTTAGGTAGTGTGTATGAGCTTATGTAGAAAAAATATCATCGATTTGGGAAATAAATAGTATGTTAAAATTCAAAGAAGCATTACAAAGTGAGAGAGAAAAAAATGATTAGAAGGAACAAGTGGTAACAAGAAGTTGTGGCTATGCCTTCACGTGTAAAAGAACTAGTAGGAGAGCGAGGAACTTTAAAGATTGAAGGTGAATAAACAAAATCCAACTCTTCTACCCAATCAACTAGTTTTAAAAGAATAAAATCCAAGCTGGATGAGGAGGTGGACATTAATCAAGCAACTCATGAAGTTGATATAGATCCTAATGTATGGTACTTGACTACGCCCATGACATTGGAGATACTTGCTTTAAGTGGCCAGGTATTTGAAGCCGTTTCTAGTAGTGATCAAGATTTCCCTACAAACAGTGGGTTCCACCGCTAATACAACCGGATATGTAGCTATCTTATCCACCACAAACCATGCACTACCCATAGAATTGGAGCATTGATGGTACTGGCCCTTGAAATCTCTAGCATGCGCTATTCCTTCACGAATTCATGGAAGGGGGGGAAGGGGGGGGGGGGGGGGGATTCTCGACAAATGTGAAGAATAATGATTCATTGGAGCTCTAGAGTGATAGATTAAGTGTCTTGAACTTCACCTTATTTTTTAGGTTTAGGATGTTAGTAGAATGTGAAGAGGGCCATTGCTCTAAAATTTTGTATGTAAGAATGACGGATCTCACATTTTAGGCATTCTTTGGATTTTATTCGTCTCTCCTACTAACGAAGTGAGCTCCTTGGCTTGTGAGAGAGTTTGCTTGTGTGCATGCTTGCCCACATGCATGTATGTGTGCATGTGTTCTTCCTCATTATGTCATCATCGCATGGACGACTTTGTAGCACCGATAGTCATCTTGGATTGACATTATGGGTTGTGAATGCTACACTTGACACCTGCTTGCACACTTTTGATCTTGGGGTGGTCTAGGATGCAACACAATCCCCATGGACATAGGAGACAACAAAAGGAAGGAGAACATAATGACCTTGAGTTGCCATCACCATAAACTACTGTTTGGAATGATCTAGAACCTAGCAAAGTTCATTCCCCTTAACAAATTTAAAATAAACGTCAAATTATCCAAAAGATCCCTCATATTCGGCAATATCAATTTCTTGAAAATCATCTAATCCTCAATGTTCATCAAAATCAAACTTTACTCTTTATTAGAGATCAACAAGTTCAAAAACCCTTTATATTCGAAAGAATATTTATCCATGAGGGTCTTCAAGAAGATTATCCAGTTGAACCTACCCTTTTAAATTACTCAATTTGCACATTATTAAAGGGATCAAAGAACACACCGAATTGAATGATCATTGAAGAAACTAGAGTCCTCAGTCTCGTGGAGTTTTGAGGGTAGTGTGAACATTATTTCAATCAAGACCACCTAGTAGAACTATAGAGACCACACTGAATCAAGACGCAATGATAGAATCTTTAACAAGAATTAAATTAGAGAGACATTCATCTAAATATTTATCCACGTCACAAAATCCACACATGGATAAAGATGAGAGCCAATGGTAATTCCTTTTGATAGAAAATCAAGTTTCGGAGAAAATCAAGTCTACCCAAAGCTATAAGAAAATACAAGTGTGAGGGAAAAGAGTGTAATTGACCTTATTTAAAAGTAGCATGAAAAATAATAACTACGACTCATTTGTGTGCATGAGCTAATGTAGAAAACTATCATCGCTTTTGGCAATTAAGCGCATCTGAAAATTCAAAGAAGCAATACAAAGAGAAAGAGGGAAGATGATTAGAAGGAACAAGTGGTATCAAGAAGATCTGGATATGCTTTCACCAGTAGAAGACCTAGTAGGAGAGGGAAAGTGTGATTGAAGAACACACACCAGCCAATGAAGAAGCTATTTTACAATTTGTATTCCACAGAGAGAGAGGGTACAAATTTTATCATTCATGCTTGAGATTCATGGTGGGATAGAGTCAGGATTGGGCTCTCTGTGAGCTATGAAGATTAACAATTAATAGGATACACAGTCATGCATTTGCTAATATAGATAGAAAATTCCTGCATGGGATATCACAACTATGTATAATGCACTGCCATGTAATGTTGTCATACATTAGATGTATGCTTAAGCTGCAATTATCTCACAAGTGGCGTAAGAGACATTGTTGTGCAATGACCTTAAGGTTCCTACACAAAGACGCTTGTCCATAGCTACTAAATCTTCTTCAATTATGAAACAAATTCTCTATCAAAAGCAGATTACGGAATTTTCCTTGGACTATAAGTGTTCCTTATTTGTTTTGTTTGATTTTATTTCTTTTTTATGAGATTTTGGTTGCATTTTCTTATCATACTTGATAGCTGAGGCCTCCATATGTACCCTTATTGTTTCACTGAAATTAGGTCTTCTTGCGGACCTACTTCTTCATTGATAGCTTGATTTGTTTGAGCCAAATGGATCTAAGTATCCACATACATGTTTGCTAGTGATGTGAATTCTTTGTTTTTCTAGTCCTCATTCGATTGGGTTTGGAATACTTGTTTTTTGGTTGCTTGGGATCAGCTTTTAGAGGGCCCTTGTTTTCTTGAGAAGGGTCCATATCCCTAGCTGAAAGACGATGAACTACATCATCGTTAGTATTGACTTCTTCTAGGGTTCCAAGAGCTAAACTTGGACTCCCTCTCCTTGACCTTATCATAAATCAGTAGTGTACTCCTAAGGACGTCTTCGATATCTTTTTGTGCTTGACTATATTTTAAGAACATGTACACAAATGTGTGCCCTATGCTTTTAAGATATCTTTGTGCGTGATCAAGTAAATGCACATCCTCAAGTACATGCCCTATGTTTTTTATTTTCTCGAACAACTTTCTCAAAAGCTTAGTAGATCTCTATATAATTGTTCTCAACAAATAGTTGTCAAGTATCGAATCTCTTCTTGATTCTCCAAAGTATATTCATGGTCACCACCTGCATTTAAATTTAAAATGAGGGCTCTACTTTTGTAGGAGTAATTCGTGCAAGCATCCATCTTCTTGCATGATTATTGCCCTCATTACTAAAGTAATGATCATAGATATCTCTAGAGCATAGATGGGTTCGTGATTTTATAAAAATAAAGGAAGTTTGGCCTTGACCTCCTCTCCGTGACTTTAATTAAAACAAAAGAAAATGCTACAAGTGAATGGGACTAGTGCCCTTGGGACTCCCCGAATCCCACAAAGAAGGGGTAGAACTTATGGATCTAAAGAGTGTTACAAAGGAGGTTAATAACCGTCTTGTCTCCCTCGTGCAAGGCCCACTTTGGTTTAATCTTGATGTTCTCGATGAAAAACACTTTTTGATGCCTAAATGATGGGGACCTCTTGCAGTTGGAGATTCTTTTGCCAAGGAGGAACAAAGACTTCTCAATCAATCACTCTTTAGGAGGGTGTCCAAAATTGTAGGCACACCGCTCCCTTCAAATCTTTCAAAGGGCTTCCCCTCTTATAGCATTCGATAGTGCCACTGAGAAGCGGATCGCTTCACCTAGAAGCGCTTGCTTCCACGTGATTTGTTTTTGCAGTCTCAAAATATTCCCAAGGGTCCATGAGAGCAGGAGAGACTTGGGGCACACAAATAAGATGTGAACGAGATTCTCAATGCTATGATGGCATTGCTTGCACCACGACAGAGCCCCACAAATTTTGCTAGCCTTTAGATTGGTCCACATACCATAATGGAGAATTTTCCGCATGAGAACTTACTTTGTGATCTCGATGAGGGGATGCCAGACAGACATGAACTTCAAATCCCAATGAAGCCTTGCCCAAGATAGGTAGCACTTCTTGTTAAGTTTGATATGATAGTCTATGTTAACCTTGATCCTAGGAATTTCGGACAAGCAGTTGTCATTGTGCAAAATAAAACCCTCATGGCAAAGAGGATCCTGCTCAATGAAGAGTTGAGTTTTAGATTGTTCCGAAGCGATGCATCTTCTCTGAAGGAGGGTCCATTCTTCATAGGTCACTCTCATTTCAAGGTCTATGTCCTCAAACGTGATCCAGTACCCAATTTCTTCTTTCCAAAGGTGTTTCCAATGTATAAGACCCTTGTTCGAGAGCCTCTTAGCATTTTGAAGGCTCCAAGAAGCCACACCCATGATGCCCATGATCAAAAACAAAATTGAGTCATTTTGTCTAACCCAGCCACCCATTTCCAATCTTCTCTAATTCTAATGAATTGTTTGAGCTTGTTCCAACTCTTCCATAGAGAGTGCACAAGATTCGAGCTTTTAGGGGAAATCTGAATCAAGGAGAATAAAAGGGTAAGGAACCCCAAGTTTTTCCAATCAAGGAGACCCATCAGCATGATCACATTCTTATTCCTAAAAATGAGATTGGCCCAAGAGATTTCATTGTTGCACCAAGCCTTGACAATCCATTTTGCTGCCGACTTGTTAGCCATGCCATCAATATCCATAATTCCTAGACCTCCACAATCCTTTTGACTGATGCAGGTAGACCATTTAGTTTTGGGAACCCCCTTCTGTTGTGGTCCCCCGTCCAAAGCATGATCATCTGGCCATCGTTGAGAGGTAGAGAGAGACCTTTAATATAACACATTTCCATGTGACATTGCAGTAGACAGCAGAGGCCCTCTATGGAGATAGTCAAAAGCAGAGGGGCAAACAGGGCACCCTTGCCTTATAGAGCATTTGAATATGATAGCCTTTGATAACCAATCGTTGATGTTTATTTGTGTCCACGTGTTCCCCAACAATGTAGCGATCATCTTAGTGGCTTTCTGACTATAGCCGAGGTCTTCAAGTGACTAGAGAACAAAGTCCCATTCTAGCTTGTCGTAGGCTTTGTCAAAGTCTATTTTAAGAAATACCACATCTTGCTTGGACTCTTCAACAAAATCGAGACCTTCCAAAACATTAGTAATAGCTTCTAGTATTGATGTACCCTTTATGAATCCTTTTTGGTCTTCACTAAACCACCTCTTCAAGTGTTAAGAAATTCTATTGGAAATCACTTGTGCAGGAATCTAGTAAACTCTTTAATGAAGCATCGTGATCAAGCACCAATTTTCAATCCTGTTTTTGTTACTTTCTTTATGGATAAGCTTGATAACACCCTTTTTTAGGCATTCGGGTAGCACACTAAAAGGATGAAATCCAAGTTTAGGTTATTATTCCAAAACCATTGGCCAATAATGGCCACTCTTGGGGGGTCAGTCAACCCCCTCACATTAAATGATATCATAATTATTATCTATGGTTGCCCTCTTTCTGGAGAGGGACCTTGTCTTTTTTCTTCTTGGGTTCTTCTTTTTTACTAAAAAACGAGAGGTGTTGACCACGTATCTTACCCTTAAGGCGGCTCTTCCATAGCATTTCCAACAGTTGTTTCCCCTTATAATTCACCTTCTCCGAGAGTGAATTTGGCACCTTCTCCAGGAGTGTCGATGGAATGATGGAGCTCTCACTATCCGGGTTTCCTTCATTGCTAGTAGTAAAACCATCCTCTTTACTAGTGGTATGGCCCTCCTAGTTGTCTTCTTTGTTGGTGGCAATCTCCAAGGTTTTACCTTCCGGGTCTACTTCATAAAGATTCCCTCTTGGAAAATCCAACTCGTTGATCTCCTTTTCCAGGTTGCAATACACATTATTTAGAGGAGCCATGATTGTGGTGTTCGTTTTAGAGGACCCCCGAGGGCTTCTCTTCCTTATATGTCTAACTTCCATGAACCCTTCTGAGTCTGTCTTTGAGACCCTAGTGTCCTTTTCTTACAAAGAGAAAGAGGGAAAATGATTAGAAGGCACAAGTGGTATCAAGAAGATCTGGATATGCTTTCACCAGTAGAAGACCTAATAGAAGAATACGTTGATAATATTCACTTTGTGTTCATTACTCGGAGATATTAGAGCAATAACATTAATCCAGCATCTCGCTACCTCATTATAATCCAAGATTAATTAATTACTACTTCATTATAATCGAGCAGCAGTTACCATACATGGCCACCATAAACATACGAGAATACGCTCATAACAGGACAGTGGCCGCTTGGTAAATTCCTGAACTAAAGTACAGATTCTGAATTATAGTTACTGTAACCACATGATAAATCCCACAAAAACTTAATGCGAATGGAGATTAACGCCGTCATTTACGCAACTTGCACAAAAGCTTGAGCAGCTACTTCTACATCATTAATATATTCAAGTCATTGAAGGACACACACCAGCAAATGAAGAAGTTATTTTACATTTTGTATTCCAGAGGGAGAGAGGGGTACAAATTTTCTCATTCATGCTTGAGATTCATGGTGGAATAGAGTCAGGAGTGGGTTCTCTGTGAGCTATGAAGATTAACAATTAATAGAATACACAGTCATGCATTTGCTCCGCTGTGTTCAGTATGAACCCACTCATTTCAGATTTGGCGCCGCTTCTTCTTCTTCTTCTTCGACAGTGCTCTCTAAACTCTGCGCAAAATGGTACAGGTCTTCATCCAATGCCGTTTCTTGCAACATTTGCATATCTTCCTCCGTAGACACTGGTGCTTCTTCTCCGACCGTGCTCCCTAAACGCGGGGCAAAATGGTACAGGTCGTCATCCGATGCACTTTGTTCGAGGCTTTGCATATCTTGCTCCACAAACACTGGCGCGTCTTCTTCGTTCGTGCTCTCTAATCGCTGAGCAAAATGGAACAGGACTTCATCCAATGCACTTTGTTCGAAGATTTGCATATCTTCCTTAACAGATACTGGCACTTCTTTTCCCGCTGCTGTTGCTTCAGCATGCTGCTGCTGCTGTTGTTTAGTCCTTTGCATGAAGATTTAACCCGACGAAGATGTCTCCATTTCGTGACGATGTCGCGAATCGTGGGCTGCATGACTTGTTGAAACTGTTGCTGCTTCATACGGCTGCTGCCGTTGCTTTTTTGGAACTCGTGCCTGTAACTTCTTCTCCTTACAGTATCTTGTACGAATGCTTCCGCTAAGCGGAAAAGCTCTACCACACGGTTTACAAAAGAACCTTGGCTGAAGAAGCCTGTTCTTGCATTTGTTAATGTTGTTAAGGTACCTGAAGCGTGACGTTTTGCGAAGGGAACAGAAGGGGCATTGCACATTCTGTTCGAACGCTGGAGATTTGAAGAAATGGTATGCTCCGCTCTTCGTCATAAACAGACCGGCGTATTCGTATACTAACTCTTCAAGCTGAACTTCTTCGCCAGGAGTATGCATGCTCGCTCCTGCTGCTCCTGTGGGCTGGATATGCGTAGAATATTGCGTACAACTCTGCATGCTCGCTCCTGCTCCTGTGGGTTGGATATGCGTAGAATATTGCGTACTTCTGAGTTGTGATTCCTTTGCTGCGATGAACGGAGTCAACAGCTAACAAGTAAGTGAATGAATGAATAGAGCGCACAACGCCACTGAATATATATATATATATATATATATATATATATATATATATATATATATATATATATATATATATGTGTGTGTCAAAGCCTGTGGAAGGTTTTAGTTGGTAGAGCATAAGACAATCAGCAAAGGACCTTCACAAAGCTTATATACCTTATCTTAACCTTTCATGTGTCCTCAACGAAAGAAGCATGTGCCTTGAATGGGGCTTCATAGATTGGTATTGCGGAGGATTGTAGTTTGCTATGCTATAATTGCTACACATATAAGGTCTTTGGTTCACGCATATTAGGTCTTTGGTTCAGGTCTTGGCAAGTCCAAGGCTATATGCTTCAATGCCTCCACAAGCGGACCTTAAGCGATGGCCTTTCTTAGGCTTCAAGAAAAGCTCTTACCTCATCATAAATGAAGCGTACCGTAATTGACGACAAGATGGAGACCTGTTGATGCCTGAAGGGGGTACTCCTTTTGATCAATAACAACATTAACCCAAGTGGGCCCCACATGAGGGTGATGAGAGGGTGATTAGCCTTCTTTGTAATGTCATCTAAGCTCTGTAAAAGCTTCCCCTGCTTTGTGGGATTTGAGGGGTCCCGTGGGCACTAGTCCCCTTCTCTTGTACTTTTCTTTATTTAAATCAAGTCTGGGAGAGTAGGCTACTGCCGAACTTCCTTTATATTAAAAAAACATGGACACGTGTTGTATCTTTAGACCAAGATTGGCTATATCATTAAATGGAACATTCTCTCCTAAAGTTAATGACAAGGAAATCAAGTTGTTGGTGATGGCGTTCGAGTTGTTCAACGGAGCTGTTAGACAAGAGATCTTGAGAGGAAGACCGACGGAGCTGTTGGTGATGGCCTTCTACCTATAGCTTGAGGGTGTAGTGTGTTCTGGTTGATGGTGTTCAATGGAGCTGTTGGCGATGGCGTTCGAGTTGTTCAACGGAGAAGGGTTCGCTAATGAAGTGTGTTCTCCAGAGTTCACTCCGCAAGTTTAAGTACCCAGCGCTTCTTCTTGATGACAGCAACAAAGGGGGCAACGACGGTGTTGTTTTGGAGCCGTCGACGCTGTAACTATTGGATGTCGGAGGGTGGGTGCTCGCGGTGGTCTATCGCGGGACTTGTGTCTATCACAATAGCTCGCATGGGTCTATCACGATAGCCGGCCTAGATCTATCGCCTTCGGGAGTCTATCGCGCGCCTTTTGGAGACTATCGTGATACCCGACTTTGGTCTATCGCATCTTTGAGTGTTTATCGTGCCTTGGCGCACGCGGGACTTCTTTCTCGTTTTGTGGGCAGGTTACTAGATTTCCCTTCACCCTTATTGGCTTCAGGAGTTTATCAAGCGGTTGCACGTGGCAGCTTTTGATTCTTGCAACAATTCGAAGTTTTTCGTCAAAACGGTTCCAATGATTGGAAGCTTGTTATGGGAGGGTCAAAGGCTTTTGTCGGCCTCCATTTGAAGAGTTTTTTCTTTAACTTAGAATTTTATATTTAAAAAGAAAAAAAAAAGGAAGAAGAGAAAAGGAAAAAAAGAGAGAGGTGAAAAAAGGTGGGATTTCTCTTAAAGTGGGTAGTAGGGGGTTGTTCTAGAGAGTGTGAAACCCCTTTTCTTTAAGGCTTGCTGTGCTGCAGTTTTTGACATTTAAGAGTTTAAGTTAAGCCCATTCGAAAATCTATAGCTGTTTAAAGGGGGGTGGTTCCTTTCTTGTCGGGCCTTGTCATGGATTTGGCCACCCCCTCACTTTTGAGACGTAACCTGGCACCTCCTCCGGGGGAGACCGGTAACCTGGCCTCTCTGTTGGAGGGGGATCTTGTGCCTCCCTTGGGGCCTGAGTGGTTCCCCCATGGGCTAATTGTTTGTAAGTGTCAGTTCTTACCGGCAAGCCACATATTGCTAGTCTTTGAAAATGAAGATATGGTGTTTCGAGCCCTAAGTGTCGGAACCTGGCAACTCGGTCGGGCGACACTGTGCCTATTCAGATGGTCCCCTAATTTTATTCCCGACAAATCAAAATCACTTCGGTACCCTCTCTAGGTTGAGCTCCCTAACCTGCCATATTTCTTGTACAACTTCGTGTGGGACATTGTTTCTCCTATCGGCAAGCGGTTGGCCTCACGCGAGGACATTGGTGGCCTCATTTAATCAAAGTGGACCTCGGCAAAGGGGATGTATGGGAGCAAGACATCAACTACAAAAACCTTCCCAACGCGTGCTTTCATTGTGGCCAACAAGATCACAGGATTAAAGATTTCCCTTTGAGACAAAAAAGCATGCGAAATCAAGAAGCCCCCAGAAACGCTGAAGACAACAAAGGGGCATTGACTCTCTCGACAAAGGAAGAGGATGTCAAGGGCCCCTTAATCCAGAAGCTGATGCAGACGAGTTCATTGAAGTCAGAAGAAGAAGGAACAGAAGCCCTAGGGCGACTTCTGAGCGAAACAACATTTCAGTTACCCCCTCCAGCAACTTGTATTGCAATCTGGAAAAGGGGATCAATGAGTTTGACTACCCAGGTGGGAACCAACTTGCGGTGGACACCAACGACAAAGCCCAAGAGATCCTTGACAATAAAGAAACCTCCTAGGAGGGTTACACTACAAGCAAAGAAGACAGCTTTACTACTAGTAATGAAGACAACATGGATAGTGAAAGTTCCATCATCGGATCGACGATTCTGAAAACGGTGTCGAAAACGGTGCCCAGTTCTTCCCAGCAGGAGGCATCCCGCAAAGGAAAACAACCTATGGAGTTACCCTAGAAAAGCCCCCACAAGAACCTATTGCTAATTTGGGATCCGATCCCAGCAAAAAAGAAAGTTGAATCCAAGAAAAGAAAGGACAAAGCTCCCTCCCGCAAAGAGGGCTCACTACGACAATGATCATCATCTCGTTAAATGCTAGAGGGCTAACTGAGCCCTCAAGAGTGACCATCATTGGTCAATGGCTTCACGATATTAGCGTAAACCCAGATATTATATGTATTCAAGAGATTAAAATTGACAGAGAAGACCTCCAGAAACGACTTAGACATGTTTCCTCGACCCATGTTTGGATTTCAACGGCGCACCAGCGAGGGTCCGGTGGAACGGTAATCGATATTAATCAATTCTGGTTTGAAAAGCTTGAGAACTCCATTGAAGATGAATGCCATCGATGGATTGCTATTTCTTTTGATGCTCCCTTTTGTTTTACTTTAGTTTCTTTGTATGCCCCTAATGGGGAGCTAGAGAGACTGAACATTTGGGCCTCCTTGGACTCACTCCCCCACAACGTGCTTATTTGTGGTGACTTCAACATGGTGGAGGACCCTTTGGACAGATGGATGGGCAAGGGCAGGTCATCGATAGTCGAGAGAAAGAAACGTGGGACAAAACCAAACTACACTTGGACTTGGTCGAATTCAAAGATTGGAATGGCTTTTCTCGGTCAAATCTCCAAGGGGGCGAGGACCTGAGGAAAGCTAGACTTGATAGATGCTACATTTCTCAGAGTCTTACTCATCAATGGGGCCAACCTCCCCTCTCACAATGCACCGACCTCACCATCTCTGATCATTACCCGATCGTTATCACTTTCCAGCCTTCCAACAAGATCTATAAGGCTCCTTGGTTCCATGCCAGTGCGCCCTCCTTCTCTCTCATGTCCGTCCATCTAGAAATTGCTGCTGTGTGGAAGGAGGTGTTCGCCTCCGGCTTGTCCCCAGCCAAGTGCTGGAGAAGTGCGATCGATAAGTCACGACAGATCATGATTAGATCCACGAAGATGCTCGAGACTGTGCGGCGAGCTCGTAGAGAAGCTCTATATCATAGACTCTGGAGGCTCGAGGAGGAAGTGAACAAAGGAAAATCTCAAGCCTACAAAGGTCTTCGAAAAATCAGAGCGCTATTGAGATACGAGGAACAAAAACAAAGGAAAAATTTGCAAATTTTCTTCTAGGAGTGGTGGGCTGGCAAAGCTGACAAACCCACCAAAGAGATGTTTCGTATCCTAAAAAGGAAACATAACAGAGAATCGATCCCCTTATTGCTAGACTTAAATGGCAATGTATCTAATACGGAAGAAGATAATTTTGGGATCATTGAAGGGCAATTCACGAGACTCCTAGGGACCTCGAACCCCCTCTCCCAACATAGACACGACTGTATGGCAGCCATATCTAGGGTTTCCCCCCACAAGATACCACTCAACCTTCACTCCTTCCTACATGCCCCTATCTCTGAAGTAGAAATCATTGAGGTCATTGATGCCCTCCCTTCTGGTAAAAGCCCGGGACCCGACGGGCTCACTAATGAGTTCTTTAAATCCTTCAAGTTGGTGGTTACCACCCCTCTTCGTCCGGTTTGGCAAGAGGCACTCAAGTTTGGTGCGCTTCCTTCTTGTCTCAACAATGGCATTATAAAGTTAGTACACAAAAAAGGGGAAAAGAACAGAATAGAGAACTGGCATCCTATTAGGATGCTCCAAACAAGATACAAGATAATTGCCAAAGTCATTGCCAACAGAATGTCTTGCCACTTGAGAGCCTGGTTAAGCGAGGACCAAAAAGGTTTCATCAAAGGCAGGTCAATTTTGGAAACCATCATAGATATTTGGGAAGGTGTTGAATTTGCAAATGAGTCTAAACAAGACGTGGTCTTCCTCAAGATCGACTTTGATAAAGCCTACGACAGGTTGGAATGGGACTATATTCTGCAGTCACTCCAAGATCTTGGATGTAGTTAGAGATTCAGCTAGATGATCGCGACCCTTCTTGGAAATGTATCGACCTAAATTAACATTAATGGCAAACTTTCGAAGGTGATCAAACTTAGAAGATCTATCAGACAAGGGTGCCCATTGGCTCCCCTTCTCTTTGCCATTGCCATGGAAGGGCTTAGTAGGCTAGTGGAGCATCAGGTGGAAGCTGGTAATATCAAAGGCCTCCGTTTGCCTCATGACCATAGTCAGATCACCATGAGACTTTTTTCGATGATATGAACGCGTTTGTTCACAATGATAGTACCAGCCTGGAGACGTTCTAGAGGTGTCTGTCTACCTTTTGTGTGGCCTCTGGATCCACAATCAACCACTCTAAAACCCCCTTTAGAGCTATTATTGGGTCGAAGCCCAACCTTCTCATTGATAATGGCTGTCCAATCATTCCGCAGGGCCAAATTTTTCGGCTTCTTGGGATTCCCTTGGGATTTGGCGTCTCTATGGAACAACAGTGGAACTGGGTGGTGGCCAAACTCAAAAAAAAGCTTAACTATTGGAGATGTATGCAAATCAATCTTGCTGGTCGTGCTATGGCTATCAACACATTCCTCTTATCATCTATCATTTATTTCCTTTCTTGTTGGAGACCGAAAGAGCAAGATCTGTCCAAACTAGATAGTATTTGTAGAACCTTCCTTTGGACGAGCGACCACAATAGGAGGGGGGTGCCTAAAATCAAATGGTCCATCTACACTAGCCTTAGAGATAGTGGAGGGCTTGGTATCCTGGACATTGGGTGCATGGCTAACAAACTAGCGGCCAAATGGATGATTAAGGCTTGGTGCAACGGGGAGGCCCCGTGGGGCAAGTTGATCTTCAGAAACAAGAATGAGTTGGCTCTCATGGGTTTCCCAAATTGGAAGGAGCTTGACATTTTGTCCTTGCTATTTTCTCCGATCCCCGTCTTCCCCAAAGGATCAAATCTCGTGTGCTCCCTATGGAAGAATTGAAATAAAGTCAAAAGCTACACAAGAATAAGTGAAGACTAGAAGTGGGCAGCCGGTATTAGACAAAAGGACTCTATCTGGTTTTCGATCCATGGCATCTGAAGTGTGGAATCTTGGAACATTCATAATGCCAAGAAGTTATGGAACAAAGGCTTCAACAAATGGAAACATCTTTGGAAATAAGACACCAGCCGCTGGATCAACTTCGAGGATATTGACCCTTGCGTCAACATTTCGTACGAAGAATGGAACACTTTGCAAAGCAGATGTCTCACCTAGGACCGACACAAAGTTCACCTTCTCATGGGACACGACACGTCAAGCTCGCTTGGTCTCAAATGGCACAATGGGAAAGCCTATCAAAAATTCTGAACATCAAAGAAACGATTGACTATCAGGTTAACCTCAACAAGAAGTGCTATCGGTCTATCGAAGATGTTTCACACATCTTCTTTACCTGCCCCAACTCCAACAGACTCTAGTAGACGGTTGGAAAGAATGAGCTGTAAAGTATTCACCTTTTGCAAGGACTCATGTAAGTTTTGTTCCATGCATGTTTTATTCTCTAGAGAGGTAGGAATTCTTAGAGTCCTTGTATGCTTGATACAATTCTTAGATTAAAAAAAAGAAAAGCAATTGGAACAATAAGATCAATACAAACTAGTCTTTACAATATAAAGCCTCATAGGCTAAATTGGTGCTAGAATATTATACCTCAAGTGGTTCAAAAAGCAACATAGTAGCAATGGCCTCATCAAATACTATGGCCAAGCAGAATCTTTATCCTGATATGCAAATAGACAAGATCTCAAAGGCTGAAGGTGAATACCAAGTCAAAATCACCTGCACACACACACTAATGCGTTAGGGGCCAAAATCTATCAAGATTATTATGGATATTCAATTGTGGGACTTAGCAAGCTCATGGACCTAGCTCTCTCTAGTATCAATATTGTAAGACCGGAAGGGGAGTTTCTAGAAGACAAGATGGGAGCCTATTATGTGGTTTTGTATAAACCTAAGTCAATCAGTCCACAAGGGGTAGAAGTCCCCTACAATATAGGTCCAAACCTAGAGCCATAACAAGATCAGGATAAACTTGATCCTAGTACTATGCCTTCTTTAACTACGACCATACATTTCAACAAGGTTATTTACAATGGACGATCTCACAAAGTTTGATGTGCTATAAATTCCAAATAATTTTTCATACTCTAGAATTTTCAACAAGAAAATGTCCCTATTGTTAAGACATTCATGAGTTTAGCTATACGGATCAATGTGTGCTACCCATATACAAAGATGACAGAAACCAACCATATTATCTGCTTGGGGTAGATGACCAAACAATTTACACATGAAGGAATTCCTATATTCATAAATGAAATTTCCATGATGGTCGCCACTGTCTCTTAAGAATTAACCATTAGTCTCTAAGGAATTAACCATTGTCACATATATACCAATGAATACAATCACCACATGGCAAAGTGCTTCCACCATGACGCTTGGGAGAATTTTTATCACTATGCCGTTGCAAGTTATGCGATCACTTCAACCTACCATAGCCATAGCATTCTTGGAATGGCCACTAAGATAGAAATATTCATTAAACCCGTGCAGCTTAACTAGTTCCTATAGTGCCACAAGCTACTCTTGTTTATCAAGGCTTGACACAAAACCTGTAATTGCCATAGGTTCAACTTGTAACACCTGATTTTGGTAGAAGGCTTTGCCCTTCTCAAGTGGCAAAATGTATATGAGAGTATTACTAGGGACAAGGTGATCCTCATGCACACGAGTTTGAATTGAGACAAGAGCTTCAAGTTGAGAATGTTCCATTTAATGATATAGCCAATCTTGGTCTAAAAATACAACAACACGTTTCCATCTTTTTTTAATATAAAGGAAGTTCGGCATTGGCCTACTCTCCCAGACTTGATTTAAATAATGAAAAGTACAAGAGAAGGGGACTAGTGCCCACGGGTCTCCATCTTGTCATCAGTTAGAGTACGCTTCATTTATGATGAGGTAAGAGCTTCTTCTTGAAGCCTAAAAAAGGCCATCGCTTAAGGTCCGCTTGTGGAGGCATTGAAGCATATAGCCTTGGACTTTCCAAGACGTGAACCAAAGACCTAATATGTGTAGCAATTATAGCATAGCAAACTACAATCCTCCGCACTACCAATCTATGAAGCCCCATTCAAGGCACATGCTTCTTTCGTTGAGGACACATGAAAGGTTAAGCTAAGGTATATAAGCTTTGTGAAGGTCCTTTGCTGATTGTCTTATGCTCTACCAACTAAAACCTTCCACAGGCTTTGACACACATATATATATATATATATATATATATATATATATATATATATATATATATATATATATGCATTCAGTGGCGTTGTGCGCTCTATTCATTCATTCACTTGTTAGCTGTTGACTACGTTCATCGCAGCAAAGGAATCACAACTCAGAAGTACGCAATATTCTACGCATATCCAACCCACAGGAGCAGGAGCGAGCATACAGAGTTGTACGCAATATTCTACGCATATCCAGCCCACAGGAGCAGCAGGAGCGAGCATGCATACTCCTGGCGAAGAAGTTCAGCTTGAAGAGTTAGTATACGAATACGCCGGTCTGTTTATGACGAAGAGCGGAGCATACCATTTCTTCAAATCTCCAGCGTTCGAACAGAATGTGCAATGCCCCTTCTGTTCCCTTCGCAAAACGTCACGCTTCAGGTACCTTAACAACATTAACAAATGCAAGAACAGGCTTCTTCAGCCAAGGTTCTTTTGTAAACCGTGTGGTAGAGCTTTTCCGCTTAGCGGAAGCATTCGTACAAGATACTGCAAGGAGAAGAAGTTACAGGCACGAGTTCCAAACAAGCAACGGCAGCAGCCGTATGAAGCAGCAACAGTTTCAACAAGTCATGCAGCCCACGATTCGCGACATCGTCACGAAATGGAGACATCTTCGTCGGGTGAAATCTTCATGCAAAGGACTAAACAGCAACAGCAGCGGGAAAAGAAGTGCCAGTGTCTGTTAAGGAAGATATGCAAATCTTCGAACAAAGTGCATTGGATGAAGTCCTTTTCCATTTTGCCCAGCGATTAGAGAGCACGGTCGAAGAAGACGCGCCAGTGTTTGTGGAGCAAGATATGCAAAGCCTCGAACAAAGTGCATCGGATGACAACCTGTACCATTTTGCCCAGCGTTCAGAGAGCACGGTCGGAGAAGAAGCACCAGTGTCTACGGAGGAGGATATGCAAATGTTGCAAGAAACGGCATTGGATGAAGACCTGTACCATTTTGCGCAGAGTTTAGAGAGCACTGTCGAAGAAGAAGAAGAAGAAGCGGCGCCAAATCTGAAATGAGTGGGTTCATACTGAAGACAGCGAAGCAAATGCATGACTGTGCAGAGAACCCACTCCTGACTCTATTCCACCATGAATCTCAAGCATGAATGAGAAAATTTGTACCCCTCTCTCCCTCTGGAATACAAAATGTAAAATAACTTCTTCATTTGCTGGTGTGTGTCCTTCAATGACTTGAATATATTAATGATGTAGAAGTAGCTGCTCAAGCTTTTGTGCAAGCTGCGTAAATGACGGCGTTGATCTCCATTCGCATTAAGCTTTTGTGGGATTTATCATGTGGTTAAAGTAAGTATAATTCAGAATCTTAATTTTAGTTCAGGAATTTACCAAGCGGCCACTGTCCTTTTATGAGCGTATTCTCGTATGTTTATGGTGGCCATGTATGGTAACTGCTGCTCGATTCTAATGAAGTAGTAATTAAATAATCTTGGATTATAATGAGGTAGCGAGATGCTGGATTAATGTTAGTGCTCTAATATCTCCGAGTAATGAACACAAAGTGAATACTATCAGCGTATTCTCCTATTAGGTCTTCTACTGGTGAAAGCATATCCAGATCTTCTTGATACCACTTGTGCCTTCTAATCATTTTCCCTCTTTCTCTTTGTAAGAGAAGGACACTACGGTCTCAAAGACACACTCAGAAGGGTTCATGGAAGTTAGACATATAACGAAGAGAAGCCCTCGGGGGTCCTCTAAGATAACACCACAATCATGGCTCCTCTAAATAATGTGTATTGCAACCTGGAAAAGGAGATCAACGAGTTGGATTTTCCAAGAGGGAATCTTTATGAAGTAGACACGGAAGGTAAAACCTTGGAGATTGCCACCAACAAAGAAGACAACTAGGAGGGCCATACCACTAGTAAAGAGGATGGTTTTACTACTAGCAATGAAGGCAACCCGGATAGTGAGAGCTCCATCATTCCATCGACACTCCTGGAGAAGGTGCCAAATTCACTCTCGGAGAAGGTGAATTATAAGGGGAAACAACCGTTGGAAATGCTATGGAAGAGCCTTCTTAAGGGTAAGAGACATGGTCAACACCTCTCGTTTTTTAGGAAAAAAGAAGAACCCAAGAAGAAAAAAGACAAGGTCCCTCTCCAGAAAGAGGGCAACCATAGATAATGATTATGATATCATTTAATGTGAGGGGGTTGACTGACCCCCCAAGAGCGGCCATTATTGGCCAATGGTTTTGGAATAATAGCCTAAACTTGGATTTCATCCTTTTAGTGTGCTACCCGAATGCCTAAAAAAGGGTGTCATCAAGCTTATCCATAAAGAAAGTAACAAGAACAGGATTGAACATTGGTGCTCGATCACGATGCTTCAAAGAGTTTACTAGATTCTTGCAAAAGTGATTGCCAATAGAATTTCTTAACACTTGAAGAGGTGGCTTAGTGAAGACCAAAAAGGATTCATAAAGGGTACATCAATACTAGAAGCTATTACTAATGTTTGGGAAGGTCTCGATTTTTTTGAAGAGTCCAAGCAAGATGTGGTATTTCTAGTCCCATTCTAGCAAGATGTTGAAAAGCCTACAACAAGCTAGAATGGGACTTTGTTCTCTAATCACTTGAAGACCTTGGCTATAGTCAGAAAGTCACTAAGGTGATCGCTACATTGTTGGGGAACACGTTGACACAAATAAACATCAACGATCAGTTATCAAAGGCTATCATATTCAAATGCTCTATAAGGCAAGGGTGCCCATTTGCCCCTCTGCTTTTGACTACTTCCATAGAGGGCCTCTGCTGTCTAGTGCAATGTCACATGGAAATGTGTTATATTAAAGGTCTCTCTCTACCTATCAACGATGGCCAGATGATCATGCTTTGGACGGGGGACCACAAAAGAAGGGGGTTCCCAAAACTAAATGGTCTACCTGCATCAGTCGAAAGGATTGTGGAGGTCTAGGAATTATGGATATTGATGGCATGGCTGACAAGCTAGCAGCAAAATGGATTATCAAGGCTTGGTGCAACAATGAAAGCTCTTGGGCCAATCTCATTTTTAGGAATAAGAATGTGATCATGCTGATGGGTCTCCTTGATTGGAGAAACTTCGGCCTCCTTACCCTTTTATTCTCCTCGATTCAGATTTCCCCTAAAAGCTTGAATCTTGTGCACTCTCTATGGAAGAGTTGGAACAAGCTCAAACAATTCATCAAAATCAGAGAAGATTGGAAATGGGTGGCTGGGTTAGACAAAATGACTCAATTTTGTTTTTGATCATGGGCATCATGGGTGTGGCTTCTTGGAACCTTCGAAATGCTAAGAGGCTCTGGAACAAGGGTTTTATACATTGGAAACACCTTTGGAAAGAAGAAATTGGCTACTGGATCAGCTTTGAGGACATAGACCCTGAAATAAGAGTGAACTATGAAGAATGGACCCTCCTTCAGAGAAGATGCATCGCTTGGGAACAATCTAAAACTCGACTCTTCATTGAGCAGGATCCTCCGTGCCATGAGGGTTTTATTTCGCACAATGACAACTGCTTGTCCGAAATTCCTAGGATCAAGGTTAACATAGACTATCATATCACACTTAACAAGAAGTGCTGCCTATCTTGGGCAAGGCTTCATTGACATTTGAAGTTCATGTCTGTCTGGCATCCCCTCATCGAGATCAAAAAGTAAGTTCTCATGTGGAAAATTCTCCATTATGGTATGTGGACCAATCTAAAGGCTAGCAAAATTTGTGGGGCTCTGTCGTGGTGCAAGCATTGCCATCATAGCATTGAGGATCTGGTTCACATCTTCTTTGTGTGCCCCAAGTCTCTCCTGCTCTCATGGACCCTTGGGAATATTTTCAGACTGCAAAAACAAATCACCTGGAAGCAAGCGCTTGTAGGTGAAGCGATCCGCTTCTCAGCTGCACTATCGAATGCTATAAGAGGGGAAACCCTTTGAAAGATTTGAAGGGAGCGGTGTGCCTACAATTTTGGACAGCCTCCTAAAGAGTGGTCGATTGAGAAGTCTTTGTTCCTCCTTGGCAAAAAAATCTCCAACTGCAAGAGGTCCCCATCATTTAGGCATCAAAAAGTGTTTTTCATCGAGAACATCAAGACTAAACCAAAGTGGGCCTTGCACGAGGGAGACAAGATGGTTATTAACCTCCTTTGTAACACTCTTTAGATCCATAAGTTCTACCCCTTCTATGTGGGATTCGGGGAGTCCCAAGGGCACTAGTCCCATTCACTTGTAGCATTTTCTTTTGTTTTAATTAAAGTCAGGGATCTCTATGATCATTACTTTAGTAATGAGTGCAATAATCATGCAAGAAGATGGATGCTTGCACGAATTACTCCTTCAAAAGTAGAGCCCTCATTTTAAATTTAAATGCAGATGGTGAACATGCATATACCTTGGAGAATCAAGAAAAGATTCGATACTTGACAACTATTTCTTGAGAACAATTATATAGAGATCTACTAATTTTTGAGAAAGTTGTTCGAAAAAATAAAAAAAACATAGGGCATGCACTTGAGGATGTGCATTTACTTGATCACGCACAAAGATATCTTAAAAGTATAGGGCACACATTTGAGTATGTACATGTTCTTAAAATATAGTCAAGCACAAAAAGATATCGAAGACCTCCTTAGGAGTACACTACTGATTTATGATGAGGTAAAGGAGAGGGAGTCCAAGTTTAGCTCTTGGAACCCTAGAAGAAGTCAATACTAACCATGATGTAGTTCATCCTCTTTCAGCTAGCGATATGGACCCTTCTCAAGAAAACAAGGGCCCTCTAAAAGCTGATCCCAAGCAACCAAAAAAGAAGTATTCCAAACCCAATCGAATGAGGACTAGAAAAACAAAGAATTCACATCACTAGCAAACACTTATGTGGATTCTTAGATCCATTGGGCTCAAACAAATCAAGCTATCAATGAAGAAGTAGGTCCGCAAGAAGACCTAATTTCACTGAAACAATAAGGGTACATATGGAGGCCTCAGCTATCAAGTATGATAAGAAAGATGCAACCAAAATCTCATAAAAAAAGAAATAAAATCAAACAAAACAAATAAGGAACACTTATAGTCCAAGGAAAATTCCGTAATCTGCTTTTGATAGAGAATTTGTTTCATAATTGAAGAAGATTTAGTAGCTATGGACAAGCGTCTTTGTGTAGGAACCTTAAGGTCATTGCACAACAATGTCTCTTACGCCACTTGTGAGATAATTGCAGCTCAAGTATGCATCTAATGTATGACAACATTGCATGGCAGTGCATCATACATAGTTGTGACATCCCATGCAGGAATGTTCTATCTATATTAGCAAATGCATGACTGTGTATCCTATTAATTGTTAATCTTCATAGCTCACAGAGAGTCCAATCCTGACTCTATCCCACCATGAATCTCAAGCATGAATGATAAAATTTGTACCCTCTCTCTCTGTGGAATACAAATTGTAAAATAGCTTCTTCATTTGCTGGTGTGTGTTCTTCAATGACACTTTCCCTCTCCTACTAGGTCTTCTACTGGTGAAAGCATATCCAGATCTTCTTGATACCACTTGTGCCTTCTAATCATCTTCCCTCTTTCTCTTTGTATTGCTTCTTTGAATTTTCAGACATTGCGCTTAATTGCCAAAAGCGATGATATTTTTCTACATTAGCTCATGCACACAAATGAGTAGTAGTTATTATTTTTCATGCTACTCATTGGCTCTCATCTTTATCCATGTGTGGATTTTGTGACGTGGATAATATTTAGATGAATGTCTCTCTTACTTAATTCTTGTTAAATATTCTATCATTGCCTCTTGATTCAGTGTGGTCTCTATAGTTCTACTAGGTGGTCTTGATTGAAATAATGTTCATACTACCCTCAAAACTCCACGAGACTGAGGACTCTAGTTTCTTGAATGATCATTCAATTCGGTGTGTTCTTTGATCCCTTTAAAAATGTGTAAATTGAGTAATTTACAAGGGTAGGTTCAACTGGGTAATCTTCTTGAAGACCCTCATGGATAAATATTCTTTCGAATATAAAGGGTTTTTTATTTTGATGAACATTGAGGATTAGAAGATTTTCAGGAAATTGATATTGCCGAATATGAGGGATCTCTTGGATAATTTGACGTTTATTTTAAATTTGTTAAGGGGAATGGACTTTGCTAGGTTCTAGGTCATTCCAAACAGTAGTTTATGGTGATGGCAACTCAAGGTGATTATGTTTTCCTTCCTTTTGTTGCATCCTAGACCACCCCAAGATCAAAAGTGTGCAAGCAGGTGTCAGGTGTAGCATTCACAACCCATAATGTCAATCCAGGATGACTGTCGGTGGTACAAAGTCGTCCATGCGATGAGGACATAATGAGGAAGAAGACATGCACACATACATGCATGTGGGCAAGCATGCACACAAGCAAACTCTCTGACAAGCCAAGGAGCTCACTTCGTTCGTAGGAGAGATGAATAAAATCCAAAGAATGCCTAAAATGTGAGATCCATGCTCTTACATACAAAATTTTAGAGCAATGGCCCTCTTCACATTCTACTAACATCCCAAACCTAAAAAATAAGGTGAAGTTCAAGACACTTAATCTATCAATCTAGAGCTCCAATGAATCATTCTTCTTCACATTTGTCGCGATTTCAAGGGCCAGTACCATCAATACTCCAATTCTATGGGTAGTGGCATGGTTTGTGGTGGATAAGATAGCTACATATCCGGTTGTATTAGCGGTGAAACCCACTGTTTGTAGGGAAATCTTGATCACTACTAGAAACGGCTTCAAATACCTAGCCACTTAAAGCAAGTATCTCCAATGTCATGGACGTAGTGAAGTACCATACATTAGGTTCTATATCAACTTCATGAGTTGCTTGATTAATGTCCACCTCCTCATCCAGCTTGGATTTTATTCTTGAAAAACTAGTTGATTGGGTAGAAGAGTTGGATTTTGTTTATTCACCTTCAATCTTTAAAGTTCCTCGCTCTCCTACTAGTTCTTATACACGTGAAGGCATAGCCACAACTTCTTGTTACCACTTGTTCCTTCTAATCATTTTTTTTCTCTCTCACTTTGTAATGCTTCTTTGAATTTTAACATACTATTTATTTCCCAAATCGATGATGCTCATACACACTACCTAAATCATGCTAAGAAGCTTTTTGAGTTTCTAAGGATCTCCAGTGGGGTTCGGACTTCTGCGTCACATTTTCGATTGGTTGCTCGATCATCGTGGCCAGGTCTATCCTCTCTCCTTCATGCTTTTGTTTTGCTTTGGCCTGGTTGCATTTGAAGTTTTTGCCCTCTTCCCTTTTTTTTCTAAAGGAAGTTTGGCCTTGGCCTATTGTCCGGTACTTTAATTAAAAAAAGGAGAAAAGTTACAAGTGAATGGGACTAGTACACATGGGACCCCCACATCCCACAATGCAAGGGAAAAATTCGGTAAGCTATAGGGCATTACAAATGAGGCACACAACTCTATCATCTATCTCATGTGGGATCCATCTGGGTTTCAACTTGTTATTTTTGAGGATATAAATAGAGTGATGTCTAAACGGTGATCTCTTCTCTCGGGAGATTCTTTTACGTAGAAGAAATAAGGATTTTTCAATCGCCCATTCCTTTGGAGTTTGGCCAACATTGACAGCACATCGCTCCCTCCAATATTTCCAAAGGGTCTCACCTCTGATGGCATTCACAGCCTTGATGAGCAGCCAATTGCCTCATCCAACACTGCTTGTTGCCAATTGATTTGGTTCATGAGTCTCAATACTCGCGTCGCGGGATGCCAGATAAAGCGTGACTTGGGGCAATCAAAGAAAACGTGAACTAAATGTTCGATGCATCGATGGCAATGCTTGCACCATGGAGGCACACCACAAATTTTGTTGGCCCTTGCATTGGACCAGATACCCTTATGCAAGATCTGCCACATGAGAATGGACTTTTTGATCTCAATTAAGGGGTGCCAAATAGACATAAACTTTAGTTCCCATCGACGTTTGGTCCAAGAAAGGCACCACATCTCGTTAAGGGTATCATGAACATCTAAGTTCTCTTTGAAGTTGGGGATTCTGGATAGTTTATTACCATTGCTCCATTTGAGGCCCTCCAGGCAATGAAGATCCTGTCCAAAGAGAAGGCAAGTAGTTGAGTGGTCCCACGCTAGACATCTATCTTGAAGGAGAGTCCATTCCTTGAGGGTAACTCTATGACTCGGGTCTAAGTCTTTGAACCTGATCCACTAGCCGGTCTCTTGTTTCCAAAGTTGTTTCCACTAATTGAATCCCTTGTTCCATAACCGCTTAGCAGTTTGGAGGTTCCAAGACTCCACCCCCCTAATGCCAATGATTGGGAACCAGATAGAGTCATTTTGTCTTATCCCAGTTTCCCACTTCCACTCATCACTGATTCTTGATTAATTGTTTGGTCTTGTTCCAACTCTTCCATAAGGAACACACGAGGCTAGAGCCTTTAGGGGACACCGCGTGGGGGGAGAACAAAAGCGTGAGGATCCCTATATCCTTCCATCCAGGATGGCCAACTAAGGTAAGGTCTTTCATGGTTCTGAAGATCAATTTAGCCCAAGAGGATTCTCTATTGCTCCAAGCCTTGATAAACCACTTTGCCACCAACTTTTCAGCCAACTTAGCGATATCCAAAATACCCAAGCCCCCCGAGCCTTTCGAGCTAATGCAAGTTTCCCATTTGATTTTGGGAGTCCCTCGCCTATTGGGGTCCCCAGTCCATAGGAAGTTTCTACAGATTCTTTCCACTTTGGCCAACTCTTTCTCCTTAGGTCTCTAACACGAGATGAAATAAATGTTCATAGAAAGCAAAAAAGTGTTAACAACCATTGCACGCCCTGCCAAGTTAACTTGCATACCTTTCCAATGATTTAGTTTTTTATCTAATTTGGATAGCACCGAGTTCCACCGTTGGTCCATTGAGATGTCGAAGCCCATCAGAATACCTAGGAGACGGAAGACTTGACCTCTAGGGATAACTTGGCACCCCTGATCTAACAATAGCAGGGGTGAAGTTCCACGGATTGCTCTGAAAGTAGTTTTAGTATGGTTGATTTTTGAACCTGACGCCACAAAAAAGGTGTCGAGGCAACTCCAAAACACCTCAATGTTGTTCATATCATTATGTACAAAGACATTCATGTCATTGGCAAAGAGTCTCACAATCATTTGGCCGTGATCTAAAGGTAGGGAAAGACCCTTGAGATAGCCAGCGTCCATGTGATGCTTTAGTAGGTGACTAAGGCCATCTGAGGTGATAGCGAAGAGTAGTGGAGCCTGTGGGCAACCTTACCTGATAGATCTTTTTAAACGTATGGGCTCAAAGAGCATACCATTGATATTTATTCTCGTTGAAGCATTTCCAAGTAGAGTGGAAACCATCTTCGTGAACTTTAGGCTGCATCCAAGGTCTTTCAGTGATTGAAGAATAAAGTCCCATTCCAATCTGTCATACGCTTTATTGAAGTCGATCTTAATGAATACGAGATCTTGTGCAAACTCCTCACCAAACTCTAGGCCTTCCCAAATATCGACAACTGCTTCAAGTATAGATCTACCTTTGATAAAACCTTTTTGGTCCTCACAAAGCCATGCATTTAAATGACAAGAGATTCTATTGGCGATAACTTTGGCAATTATCTTGTACCCAGTTGGAGCATGGTAATCGGCCACCGCTTTTCAATTTTGTTCTTATCTCCCCTTTTGTGAATTAACTTGATGGCACCATTATTAAGAAACTTAGGGAGGCCACCAAAGGAGAAAGCCTCTTGTTGCACCAGATCCAACGGGGAGGCCACCACGTGCTTGAAGGACTTGAAAAACTCATTGATGGGGCCATCAGGACCTGGACTTTTTTCATTGGGAAGAGCATCAATAACATCGATAATTTCATTCTTGGAAATGTTAGTATTCAACAGAGAATTCATGTTTTTTGGGATACGAGATTGAGAAACCCTTGAGATTGTTGCCATGCACTCAGGCCTGTGCGGGAAAGAGGAGTCGAGACCCCGAGAAGATGGGTAAAGTGCTCGACGATGATAGATCTATTCTCAACTTCCGTGGTACATTTGATCGCATTGTTATGGACCAAGAAGGGGATGGATTCCCTAGCTTGTTTCCTTTTTAGGATGTTAGACATCTCTCTCCATGGTTTTTCAGCCTTCCCTGCCTACCAAGCTTTGAAGAATATTTGTAGATTTTTCCTTTGAACCTCTTCCTCAAGTCTTAGTCTTCCCCTGATTTTGAGAAGTCGTTGTTGGCATTGGAAGTTTCCTTTGTTCACTTCTTCTTCAAGCCGTTAGAGCCTCTGGTACACTGTTTCTCTTCTTTTTTTTCAGATATCTCTTATAGCCTTATGAGTCCTCATCAAAATTTGTCGAGTCCTCTCCACCATGCTTCTCCACCACTTAGCTGGTTCATTACAAAAGGCAAAGGCCTCCTCCCACACCATGGAAATTTCTTGGTGGACAGAGGGGAGAGAAAACGATATCTGATAAGCATGAGACCAAGGAGCTTTCTGGAGCATGGGAATCGGTTTGAAAGAAAGAGTAATCGGGTAGTGGTCGGAGATAGTTAGGTCCATGTGTTGGGAAATCGAAGGAATACCCCACTAGAGAATGGTGTTTTGGTCGTTGTAACATCTATCAAGTCTTGCTTTCCTCAAAGAGTCCCCCAATTGGAGATTAGACCAGGAGAACCCCTTCATGTCTTTCACCTCGACCAGGTCAAGATGGAGCTTGATTTTATCCCATATCTCTTTCTCCTCATCGTCAATAGTTTTCCTCTTGTTATTTCATCGATCCTGAGGAAACTCAACCATGTTGAAGTCCCCACAAAGCAAAACATTGTGAGGGAGGGAGTCGAGGGAAGCCCACATATCGATTTTATCCGCCTCTCCATTAGGGGCATAAATTGAGACCATAGTGAACTGATTAGGGAACCCGATAGAAGCAGCAATCCAATGATGATTCCGATATTCACAAGTCGAGGCTAATCTGTCAGACCAGGAGTGACTAATACCAATCACAATGCCCCCCGCCCCCCTAGGGTGCGAAGTGGAGACCCAAAGGTGGTTTAGAGAAATGCATTTAAGCCATTTCTGGAGATCCTCTGCATCAATTTTAATGTCTTCTAAGCAAGGGTTGAGGCACTTGTCTTTGAACCATTGACCAAGAATTGCTGCTCTTGAGGGGTTAGATAAACCCGTGATGTTTAGCGATGTGATTTTCATTATTGATGGTTGCCCTCTTTCAGGGGAGGGACCCGATCTTTTTCTTTCTTGTGATCTTTTTTCCTCCCACCTTCTTGACTTAGGATCCTACTCTTGAGGGGGATCATCCAAGGCATGCACGAGGGTTGTTTCCCTTTAAGATTAGAACTTTGTTGCACTAATTTGGGCATGCAAACCGGAAGAGTAGGACCAAGGTAGGAGCTTTCTTTCTTTGGGTTATCTTCATTGCTAGTAGTGAAGCCTTCCTCTTTACTCGTGGTGTAATCTTCCTAGTTGTCTTCTTTAATGGTAGAGCACCCAAGGGAATTATCAGCAAGGTCTTCCTCATCATGGTTATCCCTTGGGAGGTCGACCTCATTAATCTCCTTTTCTAGGTTATAGTACATGTTATTCGAAGGAGCAATGGTCGTAACATTCCTTGCTACTGATTTCGAGGGCTAATATTTCTCCTACCTCCTACTTCGGTGAATCCTTCAGAATCCATCTCCGCAACATGAGTGCCCTCTTCTTCCTCCATCCGAGGAGGATGACTCTGAGTACCAACTTGAGGGGAAGCATTCGGGGCCACATTTGGTTTAAGCTTGTTTTTATTGGTATTTTGGTTCAAGGGGCAATCTTTGATCCTATGACCTTGGTGCCCTCAATAGAAGCACGCATTGGGAAACTTCTTGTAAATAACCTCCTGTACCCAAATCTTACCATCTCCATAGCTAATGGAGATCTTCGAGGGGAGGACTTGGTTCAAGTCCGTTTCAATGCAGATTAATGGGTGCCATTGTGCGTCGAAAGAATATTGAGCTCCATCGTAGATTAACCCCCCAACATCCTCTCTTGAGGCCTTCAATCGACCAATCACTGAAACGATTTCTCAAAGAAATCGATACAGGAAGTATGGGAGATTGGGAAGCTCCACCCATAGAGGGTAACAAAGAGGCTTTGACTTGTTTGGAACAAAGTCTGGGGTCCACTTAAATAGAAATAAGGTGGAGCGGACCACTTTCTTGGAACTAGCTTGCAGGGCTTGGAAGGCCATCTCTTCATTCTCAAACACCAGAGGCAGGTGATTTGCCGGTAGGAACTGACATTTGCACACAAATAGACCATGCGGGAACCACTCCTTGTGTAACCAAATTCTCACTCTTTCTAGAGAGGGCCTAGGGCGAAATACTTGCCTCATCAAACACGTTTTCATCAATTCTTCTTGCTTTGCTAGCACAGACTCCTTCCACACAAAGATCACCGGAGGTGCGACATCTGATGGGATGGAATCCATCTCAAGGGGGCACTGGGACTAGGGGGGAGCCACATTTCTGAGGACCTGTGAGGGAAGAAAGGTCGACATTGAGGCTAGAACAATCAAAAGCTAACAAAATTGATTTCTTAACTCACAACTAAACAGAGTCATCCCACCTTGTGATGGACACACATCTTGTGAGTTGCAAATGATGTGTGCCCGTGAAAATGTTCCAATGTAGTGTAACTTTATTCAATGCTCATTGTTCTCAATGCTTGAAGAATTTCTATTTTGTGTTCAATGGATAGCCAAGAACTTAGATCTCCATGATCTCCATGATGCTCAAGCTCCGATGAGAATCTAGAACACCAAGG